>CM047908.1:22041603-22070058 GCA_026229545.1 Pistacia atlantica
ATGCTACTAGATTTTCTCATATATATATATATCTCACATAGCCATGTCATTAAACTACTCTCTAATATTTTCTAATGTTACAAACATGCCTTGTACAACTTTCTAAATACAAATTTTAATGCCATAAATTTGCATTCTCTTAACATGACCATTAACTTCAATTGTTATACATGCCCTTCTTTCTTCTTTTCTTTTGGCTACATTCTATACATTAATCTATATTGCCATATTAATCATTGTAAATATAATCTAACATATGGCACAACATATATACTTTGGCTAAATTCTAATTTCTTTCTAACATTCTTAACTAAACTTTTGGCTAGTACAAAATATTCTCAAGATCTTCTAGCACAATTCTATAGCTTGTAATATATAATAAGGCATGAAAACTATCCTCATACCAATCAATTTCTAAAATGGTCATGTATTTAATACATAAACCCAACTTCTATTTCTTTGATGTTTCTTTTGATATCTATACTTGGGAAAGCTTTTCTATTCTTTATACAATAAAATCACTTATTACATATTGTTTGTAACTAATCTCAAAACAAGAAACAACAATATACTCATTTGGCCAAGCTAATCTTTGGATGATCTTTCTAATTTCAAGCATACAAACTTGACAATTTATTGTGCCATATTGTAATATTATAATATAATCACTCATCTTTTACTATCATCAATACTATACTAGTGCAACAATTTAATATGCAATTCTTGCCATCGCTTTTCTAAAGTCATAGGTTTCAAAACTCATAATTCAATGAGTAAATACAATATGCCATTCAAACTAATGCTAAAAGTTCAAGCAACTTGAACCGTTCACTAAAGGCCATTCATTTTGATTAAACTAACATAACCAAGTGTTATTCTAAATTTTGGCATAACAAAATGCACTCTTAAACACTTAAACTTATACTTGGTCAAGTCTAATACAACCTTTTAACATCCATTCTTTTCTTTCTCAAACAATGTCTTTAACAATATTTGATAAATTCTGTAATACCCACATTTAGAAATATGGTAGGCATTATTTTATAGTCATAGTGAATATATTTAACTAGTATTATAGAGGAATTCCATAAAAGTTTCAATAGGGACAAAATGGTCATTTCACATAGAATCACATGTTCAAGTGAAAAGTGAGTATGATAAATATAATGCCGAGATAAATACATGTTTGTAAAGTAATAGAAAAAAAATTAAAGAATAAGGGTAAAATGGTCTTTTCACTCACAACCAGATGAAAGAGTGGGAAGTGAACATGGCCAAGAACATGTGTTAAATCCATTGAAATGAGGGTGTATTGGTAAATGCACGTATGACATAATTAGAATTACATAAAAGTACAAGGGCAAAATGGGAATATAATCTATATTTTTTTATTAGTTATAAGTCTTCAATTGACAAACCCTAGCCATTCTCACCCTTGACCATGCCACCTCTCATCCATTTTCTCTCAAGATTCTTCATCAAATTTTAAAGAGAAATCATAGGGTTTATCTTAAATTTTTGTAGATTTTTAATCCTAAAGCATCCAAAGGTAAGATTCTATCACAAAAGTTTGTGATTTGTGTTTTATAAGTATGAGTTCTCATGAATTTATGTGTGTTTAGCATGAATCAATGGAGAAAGTGAGCAAAGGAAGCAAAGAAAATGATTCTTGCAAGAAAAAGGTAAGTAAATCCAATTTTAGTTTTGATTTCAGCAATAATTGTGTAGATTGATTCTTGTATGTTTGTATGTGATTGTATGGTGAGAATTATTGGTTGCTTTAATGTTGAATGATGTGTAAAATTCCAGCCATGAGAAGTAGTTCATGTGTATGTGGTGATTTGGTGGAATTATGATGAAATATGGAAGAATTGTTGATGAAATTTTGAAGTGTTGAATCTAGCCAGATTTGAAGTTAAATTTAGTGAGTTTTTGCTCCAATTTTGATGGATTTGGAGAGATGTGGAAGTGTGGCCAACCAAGTATTTGCATGTGCATGTGAATTGTTTGATGAAAATTCAAAGAGAAATGCATGCATGAGTTTGTTAAATCTTGTTGAAGAAATTGTTTGAGAAAGGAAAGAATTGGAGTTGAAAGATTATGTTATGCTTAACCAAGTGTAAGTTTGTAATAGCCACTTTCTACTCAAATACTCATAATGAAATACATATAAAATAATATAAAGAAATTGGGCCCAACATTTTCTTTTTATTAAATATATATATTTATATAAATTCTTTACAACATATACATTTTTACACAAAATTATAATGTGTACAAAAGTCATCAAAAACATAATAGACAGTGTAACCGCTTCTCCTTGAGCGCCGACATCCATCCGACCGTGTCCTCACCTAGATCCTACAAAACATAGGAAAACAACGGGGTGAGCACTAAAATAATGCTCAGTAAGTAAATCCTCTACTCATCTATCCCCGTAACTCTCTCTCTCTAATTCTTTCCTTACAACTTCTCATTCAATTTCTCTTTGGTACTTCTCTCTCTCTCTCTCTCTCTCTCTCTCTCTCTCTCTCTCTCTCTCTTTCTTTCTTTCTCTTAGAACTCTTTTTTATTAACTTTCTTTAGTAAGTCACGGCCCAATCTTACTGGGGGCACGGCCGGGACTCGCTCCCACTCTACGTGACCTCTACGCATTCTAGCCGATCGGACTCGGTTATGCATGGATTTGGAACCCTTGGCCACGTGAGTGTATAATCTCTCTCTCGGGTACTCGGGTATAGCCCTCATCCGCATGCACTCTCACGGGCTACACCACTTCTCTATCTCATACTCATGCCGCTCTCTCAATGCGGCGTACATGCGGGAATACTCTACCCATTACTCACGGGTTCCCCATCGCACAACCTACTCTATTCTCTTTCTCTTAGCTCTTTCTTTACTATGTCTCAAGGTACTTCTTAAGTGCATAAAAAAATGCGTATGGATAGTTCATGCTCACTAATGCACTTATGAAATGCCAAATACAAGATTTCCTCAAAATAGTCATTCTGCACAGGTCACACTAAAAAGGCCATAACTTGCGTTATACACCTCGGATTACTACGGTTTTGGTTCGTTTTAAATATTAGAAATAGGGCTATAACTTCTATGTTTTGGTCTTAGCCCATTTCAATCTGTAAGATTCCCAAAAATTACTTATAAAGTCACGGCAGTGACATGACATATTTCACCTAGGCATTTCATCAAGCAACTCATGTGCATAAAAACACTCTACTAAAATTACTACTATACTTCATTCTCTAGCCATCCAAAATGGGAGAAAACTCCCTCATATAACCATAATCCCTGTCAAGAAAAGCACTTCCAAAAAGGTTTACTCAACATCTCTCAAACTTCATCTCAAATTCCATTTCTCATCACACATCAAAAACACTTCTCATAATACATATTCATCTCAACTCAATTCTCAACAACATAACATACTTATACAAGCATACATCTCTACTCAATCTCTAAATCTCTACTAAAAAACTTATCAAAAGTCAAGTTGGTAGGATTTACTTACCTTGTGAAAAGGTGACTTCTTTAGCACTTTTCCTTCCCTTTGTTGTCTTGTCTTCTCTCTACAACTCAAAACAACAACAAGAACAATAACAACCAAATAAGACTTCACAATAACTATAAGAAAAATCACATCTAAAGCATGAATTCTTACCTTAGGATGCTTTAGATGAAATCTCTACTCAAAATTACTCAAAAGCTCTCTTAAATCCCTTAGAAATCTTGGAAGATTGGATGGAGAAATTGAGAGAAATTAGGCAAATGGAAGAGGCGGTGGAAATGAATGACTAAAGGGTTTGTCTACACTTTCACTCTTTTTAGCACATATTATAGGCATCCTTTCCCATTTTGCCCTTGCCCTTCCTTAGAAATTCCATCTATATCCTTTGATTCTTTACAACTACACCCCCATCCAAACACAATCTCTACTAAATTTCCTCACGTTTTACTCCCCCCTTTTCCTACTAACTAGGGGTAGAATGGTCATTGTGCCCCAAAAGAGGAATTCTCTAGAAAACTCAAGAAACTTTTTATTAGGCTCGTAGCCGCGGCGAAGCACTTTCCGTCGCCTCGGCGAAACAGGGCAGAACCTACCTGTGGGTGTAGCTCCTCCTCACCGCGGCGAAGCTTCTTCTTCGCCCCGACGAAGATTGGATTTCCAAACTTCACCAAAAGTCAACCAATTTCAAGGCAACCATTCAACCAACTCAACATACCATTTCAATTAAAGACTCACCAACCAACCCTGACAACAAACAAACTCAATTGAAACTGAAACATTAAACTTTTAACTAATACAGCAAATCTTAAATACGTACCTCAAGTGGGATATTACAAAGTTTTAGTATTCAAGAGCGCATTTTGTTTTGCCAAAATTTAGAATAACACTTGGTTATGTTAGTCCAATGAAATGAATGGCCCTTAGTGCATGGCTCGAGTTGCTTGAACTTTTAGCATTAGTTTGAATGGCATATTGTATTTACTCATTGAATTATGAGTTTTGAAACTTATGACTTTAGAAAAATGATGGCAAGAGTTGCATATTAAATTGTTGCAATAGTGTAGTATTAATGACAGTAAAAGATGGGTGATTATATTATAATATTACAATATGCCACCATAAATTGTCAAGCTTGTATGCTTGAAATTAGAAAGATCATTCAAAGAATGGCTTGGCCAAATAAGTATATTGTTGTTTCTTGTTTTGAGATTAGTTATAAACAATATGTAATAAGTGATTTTATTGTATAAAGAATAGAAAAGTTTTCCCAAGTATAAATATCAAAGAAATTGAAGTTTGGTTTATGTATTAAATACATGACCATTTTATAATTGATTGGTATGAGGATAGTTTTCATGCCTTATTATATATTAGAAGCTATAGAATTGTGCTAGAAGATCTTGAGAATGGGTTGTATTGGCCAAAAGTTTAGTTAAGAATGTTAGAAAGAAATTAGAATTTAGCTCAAGTATATATGTTGTGTCATATGTTAGATTATATTTACAATGATTAATATGGAAATATAGATTAATGTATAGAATGTAGCCAAAAGAAAAGAAGAAAGAAGGGCATGTATAACAATTGAAGTTGATGGTCATGTAAGAGAATGCAAATTTATGGCATTAAGATTTGTATTTAGAAAGTTGTACAAGGCATGTTTGTTGCATTAGAAAAATATTAGAGAGTTGTTTAATGACATGGTTATGTGACATATAAGTTTGAGAAAAACTAGTAGCATAATTGGGCAAGTTAGTAGACTTAATACCTAAGCTGTGGCATAGATTTTTATAGAAGAAATTAGATTGCCCAAAATATAGAATTCATTCCCTAGTTGAATTGTGCTGTTTTAATATCTCACTAACAGAATTATAGAAGAGTAGAATTTGTGAGAGATAATGTACTTATGTACGTGTACATTTTACATAGCATGATAGAATTACATAATTACAGAATTATGTAGAAATTATAGAATTGCATACGTACACACGATGCATAGAATTCAGAAATAAAAAATAAAATAGAAAATGTTTAAGTTAAGCGTGTTATTAGAATAGAACTTTGGGCTTTCCAAAAAAGTATAGAAATAAAAGCCTTAGAATTAATAAAATACATGCCAAAGTCAGACATATATTTTGGGATCATGTATATACAACATATAAATGCATGACATAGCATAGCATATATTTTAGAAATTTTAAAATTATTGGAAAATGTCTAGCTAGTTATTTTGCAGATTTACATAGCATGTTTTTAGAGGGCTGTTGCAATGGGGAACCTGTGAGCATTCATTGCATTAGCTAGTGGCGATAGAGATGCAGATGTTTCCCACATACACGCTGCTATCAGTGAGTGGCCTCATAATAGAAAACGGAATTGTATAGTCTGCCAGAAGTGCATGTGGATAAGGACTGTACCCATAAAGAATTTTAGAATACGCTCACACAGCCAGGTTTCCAAATCCATGCCTCAACTTGGTATGATCGGCAAATCAGAATAGAATACAGAAAGAATTTCAGAAAAAGAAAGAAAAATAGAATAAGAAATAGAAAACAGAAAGAATTTCAGAAAGAAATAGAAAGAATTAGAAAAGAATTTTTAGAAAGAATACAAACATGATCATTTGCATATGCATCAGACAGTTTGTGTGCATTGCATCTCATGCATTTATGCATAGATTAAACAGTTTATTTTATTATTGCGTGTTTGACTAGCCAAGAAAAGAAAATAGAAGCCCATGAGAATAGAGAAGAAAAGAAAATAGAAGCCTATGAGAATAGAGAAGAAAAGAAAATAGAAACCCATGAAAATAGATAAGAAAAGAAAATAGAAGCCTACGAGAATAGAAAAGAAATTAGAGATATACAAGAAAAGAACAGAAATTAGATACATGCTAGAAAAGAACAGAAATTAGAAACATGACAAATAGCAAGGAAACTTAGCGATTTGTTGAGTAGAGAAAGAAACAGAAAGTTATAATCTAGCAAAGAAGAGAAATAAAATGATAAAGAATAGCACAGCACTAGGAGGATTTAGAAAGATTTGAGAAAAATAGAAGACCGCTAAGTAGTACGCCTGAGAATAAAGAGAGAAAACAAGTAGAAATTTAGAAGCAGTACAGAGAAAATAGGGACAGCGGAGTAAGAGCATAGTTAGATTTGGTTTACTTACTAAGCATTTATAGCTCACTCTGTTGCTTTCCTTATTTTTGTAGGTATTAAATTGTAGTGGTCGGGAGATGTCAAACTGGTGAGAGGATTGCACACACTATCTCAGTGAAGAAATTTAACGTAGATTTATATATGTGAGAAATAATCTTTGTGTAATAATATGTTATAACTAGATTAAAGATAAAAACTTTAGACAGACATCCTTTTTAAACTAGCAATTCTCTGGATTCTCTCTATAAGATACTCAGTGAATACTTGCCTAGTGAGACATAACAAATTCATGCATGAATTTCTTTTTGAAATTTCACCAAACACTTTACATGCACATACATGGCTGGCCACATCTCCACATCTCTCCAAATACCTTAAAGTTGGAAGAAAAATCAACCAAAACTTAGCCCTTATTCTGGCCGAATTCAACACTTCCAAATTCCAACATCAATTCTTCAAGATTTCATCCAAGGTTCAACCAAAGCATCACATCTACATAACTACTCATCTTGACTGAACTTCTACACATTATTCTCCATCAAAAAGCATTTAAATGGCCAACAATTCTCACCATACATCATATACAACCATACAATAATCAACAATTACAATTATGGCTCAAAACAAGGCTTAAGTTTGATTCACTTACCCCTTTCTTGCAAGAATCCTTTTCTTTGCTTCCTTTGCTCACTTTCTCCATTGATTCATGCTAAAACACATAAATTCATGAGAACTTATACGTATAAAACAAAAATCACAAACTTTTGCTAAAATTCTTACCTTAGAAAGCCATATAATGAACATATATTCACTTAGGCATGAATTCTCTTGGAAGAGTTTGAAGAAATGGAGGAGAAATTGAGAAAGAAGGTGGCTGGCGTTTTTGGTGTGCAAATGGTTAGAGTTTTGTCAATTGAAGTCTTATAATTAAATAAATAAATATATATATATATATTCCATTTTGCCCTTGCACTTTTATGATAATTTCAATTATGCTATACGTGCATTTACCGATATATCCTCACTTTCAATGGATTTAATACATGTTCTTGGTCATTTTCACTTCCCATCATAAACTCTAATTATAAGTGAAAAGACTATTTTACCCTTATTCTTTAATTTCTTCCTATTACTTTACAAACACGTATTTATCTCGGCATCACATCACGTGTATTGTCCATAACCTTTCTGCCACTCTATTTTCATGGCTAGTACACTTAATACATTATATTCATCGTACTCACTTTTCACTTGAACACGTGATTCTCTATGAAATGACCATTTTGCCCCTATTGAAACTTATATGGAATTCCTCTATAAAACTAGTTAAATATATTCACTATGACTATAAAATAATCCCTACCATATTTCTGAATATGGGTATTACAATTGGACGGTTTGAGAACTTTTTTATTCATTTCTTAAAGTTTTTAATGAATCCACTAATACATTAAGTGGTATTTATTATCCTACTACTAATTTAACGTTAGATATTTTACTTCAAATTTCTAAAACTTTTGCTTGATATAGATATAAAGATCTCTTAATGGAAATTGTTTCAAAGATGGAAAAAAATATGAGAAATATTGGTTAGATATTCCATTCTTATATGGATTAGGCCTTGTTTTAGATCATATGTTTAAATTACACGTAGTTAATTATATAGTTACTGAGATAGGCTAACATTTAGGACATATTTATACGTATTATTTGATTAACTTTAAGAAAAAATTGGAAAGCCTTTTTTCTTTATATCAGAGTAGGGACAATGGAACTGGAACGTCCAGCAGGGACGATCAACAAGACCCTGATGAAGACAACTATCAAGAATTGAGCATGTGGATGTATATGGAACATGGCGGCGGAAGTAGCAGCTCTAGTGTGTACATACATGGACCAAATGAGTTGAATAGCTACCTACAAATGGACATGTCCTACGTGACAAAGAAGGAGAAACATGAGATGGATGTGCTTCAATGGTGGAAACAACATCAAAGTCAATTCTCCATTGTAGCCCAAACGGCACGTGACATTCTGTGCCGGTTTCTACAATTGTATCCAAGTTAGCATTCTCAATGAGTGGCCGGATTGTTGGAGACATAAGATGCTCTTTAACAATGAGATGATTGAAATGATAACATGTTTACCGGATTAGACTCATGCAGAGAGAAGACTACAGCAGAACCCTGAAGATCCCAAACTGCTCAAACTCTTTAGGAACACAGATTTGAACGATGTAAATATTGTTGACAATGAATAATTTAATAAAAATAAATTTATTTAATTGTTTATTTGTGAAGTGTGATTGTGTGAATATTACATTTATGTTAAAATTAATTAATTAAATTATCTCTTTAAAGTTTTAATTTAAATCCCCATATTTATGAATAATTATTAATTATAATTAACCATTAATTAATTAATTAATTTATTATTTTTTTTAAATTAATTAAAAATTTACTAATCTCTTAGGGTGGAAATAAATTTTCTAGGCCCCTAAAAATTACATAAACTCCTCAACATAAATTTTTTGGCCCCCGAAATATAAAAAAAAAAAGTAGGGGTGTGAAAATTAATTTTCCAGGCCCTGTCCCAGGCCCATGAGCGACTGGTCCCAATCGGGCCCAAATCCAGGCCTGGTTGGACCGGTTCCTGCCCAAGTCTAGTGAATTTGCTCCAAATTAATCAATCAGAGTAAACCATGTGCCCCCTAAACTATAGTCACAAAAATTAACCCCATGTTATCCATATCTTGATTAATCAAAAGATTATAGTGATAATCATATCTTGATTAATCAAAAGATTATACTGATAATCATGTTCTCCTGACACTTTCAACATGAAAAATGTTTAAATTATTGAATATAATAACATTAAATCCAGTCAACAAAGTTCTTTAATTAATCAAGAGTTCAATTATTATAAGTTAAATCAAATCATTGTGTGAACATAGGGTTCCATTTTTAGTGATTTGTACTTCAATTCAGCCAAGTTCATGACCATTATAGTGTGCTAATGTAGGAAAATATTTTTTCACTGTCAAAATAGTTGAATCATCGTTGCACGCTGCAGTTTATATGTATAATAATTGATGATTTTATTAGTTATAAAGGAATGGAAGAGTTGCATGATGTGAAGAATCTTATAAAAAAATTTCAAGGGGTTTTTGGATATTTTACAAAAGACTTTTTTGAAATTAAGCAAAAGGGTTGGGCCCAAGCATGGGCCTTGGAGGAGGGCCCGATCAAGGGACCGGTCCCTCCTCTCACAATCCTAGTCCAATTTGGGACCAGGCCCTACAAGGATCGGTCCTAGGGCTAGTCCTTTGGGTTGGGTTTTTGGGACTAGTCCCAAATGCCCAGTCTAAAATTCACTAATGGTATTCTGCCACATGGAAGCTTGAGAGGCCCCTATTTCATGCCCTGAAGTAATGGAAGAAACCTTGGCCTAAGAAATTAAAGTAACTAGGTGGGAGGCTCGCGCGTTGCACAAGTTACTTGTTTGCTTGTATTTAAATTATTGTTGTTTGTATATAATACAGTGTTGTTTATTCAAGTGACTTGATACCATTTTTTTTTTTTGAAAAATTGGATGTTTGAATTGGTTGATATCTAATACAGAGTTACAGGCATTATGTAGGTAAAAAATGATCCACTGAATCTTCTACTTATGTTAGTTATAGATTACACAATATACTAATATAATTAGGAGATTACACAATATAAAGAGTATTATAACACTAACAAAAATAATAGATTAAAAAATATTTATGATAGTATTTAATTTAATGTTGAATTAATAATTAAAGCAAAAAATAATAAAGCAATTAAGAATAGCTATTTGATATAAATATTACATGTGTGAAATATATATTTAAATAATTACATATGAGTATACCAATTTAACCCAAATAAGTAATATTAAATATTATGATTAATATTATTTGGACCCATGCCAGTGTATTGAACCACCAGGGCAACTGGTTTTGTGTGAAAACCGGGTTTACAATTTTTTAGGGTTTCCTTTTTTTGTTTATTAGAATGGAATCCGGTAAGGAATAAATAAGATAAGGGGAAATTGTCGGCATAACCACTGCTATTTCATCTGCAGCTCTTGCCGTTGAAGGAATAAGTCTTGCTTTGGCTTGACGGCTTTCCTAAGTTTCCGTTTGGCTAGAAGGGAGCACTCTTAACTTAGGCGTAGCAAGGTAAATGGATCTCTTTAGTTTAGCTTTTCCTAACAATTTATGTTGTTTGTTTGTAAAATTTATTCTTAAACTATGGTTTATGTGATATTGTATAGTTTTGTTTGATCGCCATTGCGTTTGGAGAGTGGAGATTAAGTATGTGTTTGAGGTTTCATAGTTTTGGAAAATTGATTGTGTTATACAGAATTAATTAATTACACTAAAACCTCTCTATAATCATAATGGTGGGACTCACTAATTTTATTACTATAAGGAGGTTATAACTTAATAGAGGTGTAGTTACAATTTTTTTTTTTTTTCTATTTCATAATTCATGTTTTAGTAGTACAATATTAGGATTTCAATTCATGTTTTAATAATATTTGGGTTTCAATTCAGCTTCAATTACTTACTTTTAAAATGGATAGAAGATCGTGTTTTGAAACCAACAAAGATAACGGTTCTTGATGGAATTGTAAATACAGTTGCTGTATGGCAATTGATGTGAAGCCACAAACAATTGCCAATTGTTTAAAACATTACAAAATTAGGACCCTCGATGTCGATGAATTACAAGTTACAAATGAAGTGGATAAGGAGAATCAAAGAGTCATTATAGAATTGAGTGATCAAATTCGATAACTTCACTACACTAATCGAATCAATATTAATGTCTTCCTTAATCATCCAAATGAGTAACAAGCCATGTATGCTTTAACAAAAGAAGAAATTATTTCTACAAATAAAAAAGAAGAGAAAATAAATAATTATGAGGATGATAGTACGGAAATACAAAAAGTTTCATGTCAAGAAACTCTAAATATGCTTGAGAAGAAAAAAATGTTTTGACTTTAACAAGAAAATGTCCATGCTAGTGAGTAATGTACCCGCAAGTTAAAAGATGTAACAACTCTAAAGCATAAATTATTGTCCCAAATACCTTCATATAAATATTTTATTTTATCTTAAACCTTTAATGTAACATATCATATTTTTTTTTTTTTGCAATATATAGATAATTATTACTATGTGGAGACAACTTTCCTTAAGACGAGAATTAGAAAAATTATAACTTATTACAATGTGGAGTTTATTTTTATTTATAACTATCCCAAATTGGGAATATAATTTTTTATGACTATGTAAAGTTTATTACTATATAGAGTATCACTATAGAGAGGTTTTATTGTAATTGAATATTTGGCAATCAGTAAATCGTTAATTTGAAATATAATTTTGAAATATTTGATTTATTAGATTTTGAAGTGAATTTTATTTCATTTATATTTATATATTGTGTCCCAGTGTATAATATGTCCATTTTCTTTGCTGCATGTTCCAAGACATTGGTTTGAAAACATTTTTTGCAATTTATTGTTATATTGCTAATAACTTTGAATATTCAATATATTGTTATGCAAAAGAAACTCCATTTTTTATTGATTTTTATAATTACACATTTATCTTTATATCATAGCATCAATTCTTTATTCATTATATTGCTTTTGACACCCCACTTCATAAATCTTAAATCTGTTTATGCTTACTCAAGTATGTTACGATAAAGTTAAATTAGATTTTAAAACTAAAGGATAGTTTAATGAAGGAAAAAAAGTTTCGGAATGAGATTTGTCATATTACAAACAATATAATATTACAAACAATATAAAATTATAGGGTTTTAGTTGCTTCTCAATTTTCTTTTTAATTCAAATTATATTTTATTGTTTTTTCACTAACATATAGATTTATTGTTTTCTTTTCCTTCAAATTATTGTTAGTTATTAAAATATCAATAATTGTTTGCATTGCTTAGTTGGTAGATTCGATCTTTATTTTAATTATATTTTAAATTTTTATTTGATTATTTAAAATTGTGTAATAATAATGGTAGACAAATAGCATAAATGAAGAATACAATGTTTACCATTTTAAAAAGAAAAATGAAATAAAGGGTGTTTATGAAATTTTTGGGGTGTCGTAAGGAAAAAAAAATAATTCTGAAACTTTAAACTGGGGTGTCTTAAGAAGTGAGGGTTTTTTTTTATTTATTTTTTTTATTTCAAGTAATGTTTTAAAAACAGATCGGCTTGATCGGATTTCGGTTCTCGAGTTGACCGGTCCAACTGGTTAGATCAGTCGGTCTGACCGGTGTACAATAGAACCATCCCTAAACAATTACCATCAATCCCTATAAGTTTGAAAACCAGCAAACACTTTGCTAAAATTTCTACAAGTCCCTATAAGTTTGAATTAAAGCAAACACACCCCTACAACTTTTATTATTATTATTTTCTCTCTCCCCATCACTTTCTTCTTCCTTCCTCTTTGTCTCCTCTTCGCTTTCTTCTTCCTTCCCCTCCCCCTTACTTCACTTAACGGCTAAAAAGGTCTTGGCCGTCGCAATATAACCAAACGAGGTCCAAATCGGACTCACCACTTCTTCCTTCCCCTTCCCTTACTTCTTCTTCTTCACTTTAACAAAGAATAAACCCTAAATTAGAGAGTCGAAAACCATGGTCTAGTGATAAAACTCAAATTAGGGATTTAGAATTAGATTTTACTATTGGAGAATAGTTTACCTGATTTTGCCCCAAAACTGGTTGGACTAGTGGGTTGCTACAATAACACCGGTCCAACCATAGTCATATTGGGTTAATTCATATCCCTGGTTTTTCGCCCTGACCAGCCCGACTTAGTGGCCGGTTCTTGGTCAAATCGATTAAACCGATCGGGCCAGGTTTTAAAACAATGATTTCAAGAGAAGAGTCAATAGAACCACTCAAGTTATAATTCTGCTGATAATGCCCAAAAGATAAATAACTAATTAAATGGATCATGGGCTCAATGTTGAACCAAAACCCAACCTTTTTTGTTTCCTTATTTAATTAGAATTTCCTTTTTTGATTTGATTTGGTATCCGGTTTTGTACTTTTCTAATCCGATCTAGAAATTCAGATCGGATCAAAATCCGATGATACAAAATCCAGAATGCAAAAATAAAGAAGGTCCTACTGTAAAAAACAAACCCAGTAAGGTAGTCAACATCCAACAATTTAAACTCAAAGAGAAAAAGAGAAAGATATAAAATGAAAACATATATTCTGGAGAAGAAGTGAGGAACAAACCTAGTAACAATAAACATCTGAAGCCTAATCACGCGATAAATCAACCAATTAATTTAGAAAATAACGAAACAATAAAAGTGTAATAAGCCATAAAGAAAAGTCACAAAAACAACACAACTGTCTAGTTGCTGCTCGTGCACTAGCAATGGCCACAATAAGATTTGATGATTTTTCCACCATAGATGATTCCTTTTCAAGGACTTGTGTAGAAATAGATCTTGGTTTCGAGGAAAAAGGATCTTGTGGATCCAGAAGCGGAAATTTTACTAGCAGTGGACTTTTAACTAGAGTAAGACTCATAATTGTAGCTTCATATATCTGTGACATGTTCAGAAGTCAATCCCAACTCAGACATGAAATGAAAATGCAAGTACCAACTTGTTGAACCATTTGTACTTTCTTTTCCAAGTTATAAACAACTTGATATCCTCTCATCTCAAACGGACATAACAATTTCTACATTTGATTGCATCAGAAGCTCTTCATCAAAATCTTTTAGTAATTGTTGAATGGTAACTTACAATAGGGTGAAAGTACTAACCTGAGGATTTTCACAAAGCTAGCTAAAATCTGTTTGTGCTTTTAGCCTCACCTACGGTGGAAAAATGGTATCAATTAGTTAACATATTCGTGAAGATCGCAAGATGACATGAAGTGATAAACCAGGTAACAAAATGATCAAGGAAGTGGGTAGCTCACCCCTTCAATCAACATTTCCTAGTTTGCTGCTTTTTTGCACTTAACACAACCAACTACTTCAACACACACTTATGATTCATGAGTAGTGGCGGACCCAAGATTTTTGCCCGTGGGGGCCTCCGTGGCTCCACCATTGTTTGTCAAACAACTAGTGAAAAATTTAAAAAAAATCAACAGACCTTAAGCAAATAAAATAATATAATATCAATAATCTGAAAGAAAATAATACAACAACACAATACTTTATTACTTGAATAAATCTATGAGATGCTAAACCTTGAGCAAATTATATTGAAAATAACATTCAATTCACGAGGAAACACAAGAAAATTTTTACGTGGAAAAATCTCTTTAATTAAAGAGAGCAAAACACCATGGGAATCTAACGATTCACTTAAATCCAATATAATTAAAAAAGTTTACAACAATCAAAATCCACAAAAAATGTTCTATAAAAATTTCTTATTTCCCCTCTTTTTTTTCTTTTAATTTTTTTTTTCTTTCAAAGATTATAATATAAATTTTCATGACTTTGATCAGGTCTAGCCTAAGCTAAAGTCAACCAAAACTTAAATTAAGTCAACGTTGTCTTGACTTTTAATATGAATTAATAAAAAAAAGGAAAATTTTCTTAGTATAAACATAAATAATAACTCAAACTTCTTTAATAATTTTGAGCAGCTAAACGGTGTCGTTTGAAATGTAGGAAAGTGGTGGGTGAAGGGCGAAGAATAACATTGAGTAAAAATAGTTAAGGTTTAATTTGGGAAAGCATGAACGTTCTTAAACACAAAATACAAAACAAACTCACAAGATCCATGCCTTTTTCCATCAAATTGGAATAAAAAACCTCCAAAAAAAAAAACATGATTCAACCCTAAAATAAACTAAAATGAAATGAGCAATACACATATCTAAAATTGAGAAAACGGAAAACGAAGCTAATTGTGGCACCTTAATGAGTGAAAGTTTCAACAATTTCAATTTTCAAAAGTTTTAAGAACAAATAACATTGATAAAGTGAAAGAGAGAATGAGAGAATAAATAATTTTAGGGATAAAATCATAAAAAACAGATGGACTTAGAAAAGAGTGGAGAGAATTTTAATTTTTTAGTATGATGTAAGTGTGGAATATATATATTAATAGCAAATTTTTTATGAGTTTGGATATATGTATAATATTTCTCATTTTTTTTAAAATTTGAAGATAGACCTATATATATAGAATTTTTTTACGGGTTCTATATAAATAATTTTTTTTTTTCAAAATGTGAGGGTATGTAATGCCCACTTTGAGGTATGTCATTTATATATGCTTATTGGCCCTTAATGTTGTTCATTTTCCCTTGGTTAAGTTTGTATATTGTGAATAATGCTTGGTTGCCCTGAATTTGGTGAAGGATTGGCAAAATTAGAGAATTACAGACTTTGCCGGGGCGAAGAATAAGCCTTGCCGCAGCGAGGTACGCTCTGTAATTTTTCGCTGAGGAGAAGAAAAATCTTCGCTGGGGCGAAGAGCTGGCTGAAAAGTGAGGAGTGAAAAGTAAGAAAAATTCATAGAGAATGCATTGGAAATGGGGGTGTATTTGTAAAGAATTAAAGGGCAAAGATGAAATTTCCAAGAAAGTGTAAGGGAAAAATGGGAAATAAGGTGTATTTATATGAGATATTAAGGGTTTAGTTTTACAAACCCTCCCATTCTCTACACCCCACACACCACACACCACCTCCACTCTCCATTTCTCTCATCTTTTCATCAAATTCCCAAGGAAGATTTAAGGGCTTTTGGTTGGATTTTGATAGAGATTTGATCCTAAGCATCAAAAGGTAAGGATTCTTGTTATAAATATGAGATTGATTTGTGTAAGTGTTGAATTCTTATAAAGTGTATGCTTAGGGTTTGAGAGAAATAACAAGTCTACCAAAGAGAGAGAGATTCTTGTGGACTTACTCAAGCACAAGGTAAGTAAATCCAACCCAAGTTCAGCTTCAAGTAATCAATTTGTGTAGAGATTTTATATGCATGTATATGCTTATAATTTTGAGATTGATTGTTGAGAATGATGTTTTTGATGAGTAGATGGCTTTTGATGAGTAGATTTAAGTCATGAGAAGTGGAGTTGATATTATGGTGACCAAGTGTAGTTTGGTTGAATTTAGAAAGAATTTGAGTAGAATATTTGAAGTGTGTTTCCTGGCCAGGTCTAACTTTGTTATAGAGGAGTTTTACTCCAAGAATGGATGGTTTAAGAAAGAAGTAGAAATTTACCAAAGATAGTATTTGGGTGTGCATGCATGTTGTTTGATGAAATGCCTAAGAGAAGTGCATGTATGAGTAGAGAAAATCTTACTTTGTGCAACATTACATATTCGCATTACATGTTTGCACTTAGAAAGAATTATAAGCATGAGCCATCCACATGCATATATTTGCATATGTATAAGACTTTAAAGAAAGAATAAAGAATTTTAAGAATAAAGAGAAAGAAAGAAAAGCACTAAGGAAATAAAAGAAAGAAAAGTGCTAAAGAAGAGAAAAGAATAGGTTATTGCGATTGGGAACCAGTGGGTGACAAGAAGAAGAAATTCCCACATACACGCTGCCTTAAGTGAGCAGCCTAAGAAGAAGAAGAATTTGTACGGCCCGTAAGAGTGTATGCGAATGAAGGCTGTACCAAGAAGAAGTTCCTACATGCACGCCGCCTTAAGTGAGCAGCCTAAGAAGAAGAAAGAATTTGTATAGTCCCCAAGAGTACATGTAGATGAGGATTGTACTCATTCACACGGCCGGGGTTCCAAATCCATGCATTAACCGAGTCCGATCGGCAAAGAATAAGAAAGAATAAGAATAAGCAAGAATGAGAAAGCATGAGCAAGCAAGAAAAGAAAAGAAAGAAAAGAAAAGAGAGAGCAAGAAAGAAAGGAATAGAAAGAAAGAAAAGAAACAGAAAGAAAGAAACATAGAGAAAGAAAAGAAACATAATAAGAAAAAGAAAAGAAGAACAGAAAATGCATTTCTTTGCATTACTGCATGTGCATCTCATCCATGCATGTTACCATGATTTCCATCATGGTTAGTGAGAATAAGAAAGAAAGAAAAAATAGTGAGAATAAAAAAGAATAGAGAGAATTAGAAAGAAAGAACAAAGAAAGTTAGAATGGAAGAACTGTGAGAAGTAGAAACAGAGAAAGAAAAGAGAAAGAAAAGTGAGAATGAAGAAGAAAAAGAATAAAGTAAGGAAAGAACTCACGAGTAAGTTGTGGGGATGTAAGAGCAGAGGATTTACTTACTGAGCAATTAGTGCTCACCCCGTTGTTTCTCCTTGTTTTGCAGGAACTAGGTGAGAAACGGTCAGATGGACGTCAAGAAGTGGAGAGACATGGCATTACTGTCCATGGTTATCAAAGTTCTTGTATATGTTATTTTCCTACGTACAGAATAATATTTTATAAGTAAAGAATTATAAGTTAAATAAAGAACAATTTTGGGCCTATTATTTTTCATATTATATGTACGTATGTTTTTCATAGTATAATTTCCGAGTATACTAGTTAAGAAAGAAGTTATTACATGTAACGCCCCACTTGAGGTACGTAGTTATTGTTTCCTCTTTCGCCCTTATTTGAGTTGGTTTTTGGTAATATTGTTTGATTGAACGTTGTGTTGAATGTTTGCCCTGAAATTGTTTGAAAATAGAAGAAGTTTAGTGTACCAAGCTTCGCCGCGGCCAAGATGTGTTGAAACCACGGGAAACTCTCTGGACAGTTTCGCCGCGGCGACAGCCGTTTAAAATGTTGATTAAATTTTAGATATTTTCTTCCCTAAGGGCAATTTGACCATTCTACCCCTAATTAGCAGGAAAAGTGGGGAGCTAATTGTAAGGATTTTTCATGGAGAATATGTTGATATGGGGGTGAGTTTGTAAAGAATCAAAGGATATAGATGGAATTCCCAAAGAAGAGTAAGGGCAAAATGGGAATGATTGTGTATATATTTCATTAAAAGGAATTAGAATTAGCAAACCCCTCATTCTTCTTCTCCAAAAACGCAACTCTCTATCTTTGCTCTTCTCAACTTCTCTTTTCTTTTGATCAAGGAATTTCAAGGGGTTTTTGAAGTGATTTGGGGTAGAAAAGCAACCTAAGGATTCCTAAGGTAAGGATTTCCTACTTAAGTTGTGTGATTTGGGAGTTTTAACCTATATTGAAGTTTGAGGGTTTTTATTCTTTTGGTTAAGAGTAGAGGAAAAGTCAAGCAAAACAAGTGAAAGGAAGAGTTGGTGAAGTCTCTCCATAACAAGGTAAGTAAAACCCAACCCAAGTTGAGATTTATGAATTTTCTTGATTAGGGTTTTGATAGAAATGATGTATGTATGTGATGTACTTGTAATATGCCATGTATAGAGGTTTAAATAGAGATTTCTATGCCTTAAGAATGCTTACATCTTGCAAATATGAGAAATGAGTTGTTGGGTTGGAAAGGTAGTTTGAGATGAAATTGAAGGGGTGTTATGGATCCCTTTTTAGAAGTGTTTTGTTTGACAGGTTTTATGGCTTTGTGAAGGGGTTTTTCCCCATTTTGGATGGTTAGAAAAAGTTTTAGAATCATTGCTATAATAGAGTTTTATAGTGCACATGAGTTGTTTGATGAAATGCCTAATAGAGGTTTGAGTGTGAGTAGTGAACCTTAATTCTTGCAACATTGCATGTTGGCATCTCATAAGTGCATTGGTGAAGTTGAACCATCCATAGGCACTAGTTGTACATTGAAAAGTGACCTAAGAAAGTGTAGGAAAATTGTGCATGCAATTACCCTATGAGTAGAGAGTTTGGTGGGTACAACCACTCTAAGGGTAGAGAGCATTGAGAAATGCTACAATAGAGTGAATTAGAAGAGTGGTATAGTTGGGATGATGCTTGGTGATCATCACCCGACCGTTATGGGAATCGAATTGATGCTTCGTGATCATCACCCGAATAGCCCTTAGAGATGGGTCGATGCTTTGTGATCGTCACCCAATGAGTAATAGAAATGGGTAGATGCTTTGTGACCACTACCCGGTTAGTTAAGAGATATGTAGGTTGATGCTTTGTGATCATCATCCGACATTTAGTAGAAGTGGGTTGATGCTTTGTGACCATCACTCGATAGTGACTAGAGACGGTTAATGCTTGGTGATCGTTACCCAAAATTTATGAGGAACGGGTAGGTTCTAGGTGATCTCCACCCGATAGTTAGGAAAAAACCGAGTTGGTGCTTTGTGATCCTCCCTCGGTAGTCACTAAGAAAGGGTTGGTACTGTGTGAATTCCACCCGATAGCCATAGAGAGTGAGATGGTGCTGTGTGAACGCCATCCGGCCGTACCTCCGGTAAGATGAGGCCATGATGCTATTAGAAACAGAAATAGAATCAGAAATAGTATAAGGAAAGAATTAAGAGTTGTACATACGGGGAGACGCATGATAGAGGGTTTTACTTATCTGAGCATTATTTTGTGCTCACCCCTTTATTTTCCTTTGTGGATGCAGGGATCTAGGTGATGATGCAATCGGAGGGGCGCTAGCAAGAGAAATAGCTACACTGTTTCCCCTATTTTGTCTTTTAAAACGAATTTTAGTAAACAGTACTCTTTGTGTATAAAAGACATATGAATTATAATGAAAAGAAAATTTTGGGGCCCAATTTTATATTGTAATTATGCATGCATTGTACTCGTTTTCAGTAGTTGTTACATTACATGCCTACCCTCTAAGGGGCTGGGTCCACCCCTGTTCATGAGGTCAGGCCAATAAATAAAAACATTTAGACTTCAAAGAAAGAATAGGGTATTTGAAGAACTTATATAATTTCATGCTAGCTAAATATAGACAGTGAAGCAAAGAAGAGTACTAACCACTTTGGACTATCTTTCACTTGAAATAAAAAAGACACTAAAATAATTGGATTGGCTACCTTAATTTTACCATTCTACTCACACCACACTTAATCCAAGTCTATCTCTTTCTTATGTTTGTTTTCTATGGTTTTTGTGTCCATACACCTACCTAAGACTCAAACACAACACACAGAGTCATACAAAATCCAGAATGCAAAACATAAAGAAGGTCATGTTGCAAAAAACAAACCCAATCAGACAGTCAGTATCCAATAGTTTAAATTCGAATAGATCTTGGTTTCAAGTAACACTTCCCAATTTGCTACTTCTTTGCACTTAATGCAGCCAACAACTTCAACACACCTTGTATGATTCATGAGGTCAGGCTAATAAATAAAAAAATTTAGACTTCAAAGGAAGAATAAGGTATTTGAAGAACTCATATGATTTCATGCTAGCTAAATACAGACAGTGAAGCAAAGGATCACTTTAGCACAGTCACTTTTTTTAGCCAAGTTTACAGCATGGTCACTTTTGTCAGTTAGGTTTACAACATTAACATTCATAGACTTGTAAATCATATGGTAACAATTAGTTGAACAACTTGAGAAATCATATAGATATTCAAAAATGAGAATATAAATTCATATGAAAATTAGAAATAGCCAAACATGTGAAATATAGATATAGGAACCCAAAGGTAAAACCTGTGAAAGATTTATGTCTTATCTTGTACTATTCATAACTTAGAAGGGTACACACCTTTCCCCTTCAATCAATAATAAATTTTCAATCTGCTTTCATTTTAACTCATAAATTTGTTAGTAAATAACCCATTTTGCAGTGGAAAACAAAAACATAAATAACATGGATCGTTCCTTAGAACCAAGATCCGGGTACAAATTTACAGTTTATACAATATATATTAAATCTGTAGAAAATTAATCTAGAGTTTAAGAAACCATACGCACGTTTGGAGGCTCCTCCAACTTTGTCTCTAAACGTGTTTTGCTACTGGCCCAAGTATAGGATCGAACCGATGTAGTCCACATGAAGACAATTGCAAGGAACTAAGGAGGGATTTGCTAGATCCTTCTTAGCCTTAAGAATCAAGAAGAAATGAAGAGAAATTGATTTTAGGTAAAAACCAAATCTGGCGTGGGAGAGAGGAAAAGGGGCTGTGTGTTTTTCTTTTACAATGAAAAATGAACTAATGAAAAATCTCTTGCATTTTACAAATAACCTTTTTCTTTTATAGTAAAATTTAGTTGCCCTATTCCCATACGGAATAGGCTTGGGCTCCAACCCAAACACCCCTTGTTTCCAAACACTCCAAATTAGATATTTATTTTAATTCATCATTATCTCAATTAAAATCCATTAATATATATTTAATATATATATATATATATATATATATATATATATATATATATATATATATATATATATATATATATATTAACATTTAACAATAATGATAATTTATTTAAATATATGCTAACACATATTTAAATATAATTTCACTTATTTAATTTTTCTAACAAATTAAATAAAAGGCATGACTCGCATACCTCAAATGACTAAAAGTCAAAAGGGTCCAAAACTCCATCCCTTTGAAGTTTTGCAATGCGAGTCTTATTAACATGACACAATCTACAGTGCCAGGGATATGTCATGTTTTGATCACTATGTTTAGCTTTCTTGGTTTTAATATTGAGAATATCCTTATTGTTTAAATCAAGAACATATAATCCATTATATAACCTTGCAATTCCAAACAGAATACCATTCAAACTAAAGGACAACAATCCATTAGATATCTCAAAATGATACTCCATATTATCCAAAACAGATAATGAAATAATATTTCTAGAAATAGAAGGTACGTGATAACAGTTATGTAGTTCCAACAACAAGCCCATAGGCAAAGATAAACAGTAAGTCCCTACAGCCAATGCAGCCACATGTGTTCCATTTCCAACTCATAGGTCCACCTCTCCCTTAGCGAGCACTTTACTTTGCCTTAGTCCTTATACATCAATACAAATGTGAGTACCACATCCTGTGTCAATGACCCAAGATGTTGAGGGAGAGAAATTAATCTCAATCATAAAAATACTTGAAGTTGTAGTATCTGACTTCTTTTTGCTTGCAAGGAAAGCCTTGTAGTGTTTCCTCCAGTGGCCAGGCTTGCCACAAAAGAAGCAGACTACCTTGCCCTTCCCTATGCCACTCTTAGGACCAAGAGTAACCTGTCCTTTGGGCTTGGGCTTGGGCTTGGGTTTGGCTTTACCCTTTGCTTTACTGGCAGCAACCAGTAAAATAGGCTTGGACTTTTTCAAGTCCTGCTCTACAGTCCTCAACATGTTCAAAAGTTCTAATAGGGTTTTCTCCATCGTGTTCATATTGAAATTCATTATGAACGGAGCATAAGAGTCAGGCAAGGATTGCAGAATTAAATCCATTTGTAATTCTGCATCCAAGCCACATCCCAAAGTCTCAAGCCTCTTTATATGCTCAATCATCTTGAGCACATGACGACCAACTTGGGATCTGTAACGCCCCACTTGAGGTACGTAGCTAATGTTTCTCCTTTTGCTCTTATTTGAGTCGGTTTATTAGTATTATTTGTTTGGTTGGCCTTTGATTGAGTAGTATGTTGAATACTTGCCTTGAAATTGGTTGAAAATAGAAGAAGTTTAGTGTTCCGGGCTTTGCCGAGGTGAAAAAGAATCTTCGCCCGGTGAAGAGGTGTTGAAGCCGGGGAAGCTGCGGGACAGTTTCGCCACAGTGACTGAAGCTTTTTCACCGCGGTGACGGGCCGACCAAAATGTTTGTTAAGTTTTAGATATTTTTCTTCCCTAGGGGCAATTTGACCATTCTACCCCTAATTAGTAGGAAAAGTGGGGAGTAAAATGTAAGGAATTTGCTTGGAGAATATGTTAATATGGGGATGTGTTTGTAATGAATCAAAGGATATAGATGGAATTCCCAAGGAAGAGTAAGGGCAAAATGGGAATGCTTGTGCATAAATTGTATTAAAAGGAATTAAGTCATTGCAAACCCTTCATTCTTCTTCTCCACTGCCACTCTCCTTTTTACTTCCTCTCAATTTCTCTTTCAATTGTTCAAGGATTTTTTAGAGGGCTTTTGGAGTGATTTGGGATAGAAAATCAATCTAAGGCATCCTAAGGAAAGGATTCTTGCTTTGGATGTGAAGTTTTGTGAGATTTTATGTATATTTGCATATTGAGGTCTTTTGGTTGAATTGTTGAATTGTTTAAGGGTAGAGGAAAATCAAGCAAAACAAGAGAAAGGAAGAGCTAGGGAGATCTCTTCATCGCAAGGTAAGTAAACCCCAACCCAAGTAGAGATTTGAGAACTTTCTTGAATAGAGAGTTAATAGCAATTATGTGTGTATGTATATACATGTGATATGCTATGTTATTAAGATTTAAATGGAGATAATTATTGCTTTATAGTTGTTCATACACTTCAATTATGAGAAGTGAGATGTGTGTTGAGAATGTAGTTTGAGATGGAATTGAAGGATATTGAGAAATCCTTTTTGGCAGTGTTATTCTATGACAGGATTTATGGCTATGTGAGGGAGTTTTCTCCCATTTTGGATGGTTAGAGAAAGACATAGAATTATTCTTATAGTAGAGTCTTGTTATGCACTTGAGTTGTTTGATGAATGCCTAGTAGAGGTTTGAGTATGAGTAGTGAACCTTAATTTTTGCAACATTGCATGTTGGCATTTCCTAAGTGCATTAATGGAGATGAACCATCCATATGCATTATTTGTGCATTGAGAAGTGACTTAAGAAGAGTAGAAAACTTTGTGTATGCACTTGCTTTACGAGTAGAGAACTTTGTGAATGCAACTACTCTACGGGTAGAGAGAATAAGAAGTGCTAGAGTAGAGAAAGTCATTAGAAATGGGTTGATGGATTATGATTGTCACCCAATATTTAGTAGAAATGGGTTGATGCTTTGTGATCATCACCCGATATTTAGTAGAAACAGGTTGATGCTTTGTGATCGTCACCCGATAGTCATTAGAAACGGGTTGATGCTTTGTGATCGTCACCCGATAGTTATTAGAAAAGGGTTGATGCTTTGTGATCATCACCCGATAGTTATGAAAACCGGCTAGATGCTTTGTGATCCCCACTCGGTAGTCACTAAAAGCGGGTTGGTGCTGTGTGAACTCCACCCAATACTCATGAAGAGTGAGATGGTGTTGTGTGAACGCCATCCGGCCGTACCTCCGGTAAGATGAGGCCATAACGTTAATAGAAAACAATAGAAAGAAAGTGTGAGGAAGGAATTAAGAAAAATAGTTACGGGGATAGACAGATAGAGAGTTTACTTACTGAGCATTATTTTGTGCTCATCCCGTCATTTTCCTTTGTGGGTGCAGGATCTAGGTGATGATGCAATCGGAGGGGCGTCAGCAAGCGAGGAGCAATAGCTACACTTTTTCCCCTGTTTTTGTCTTTTAAATGGCATTTTGTAAAATAATACTCTTTGTGTATAAAAGACTTATTACATATAATAAAAAGAAAAGTTTTGGGCCCATTTTCTATTATTATTATGCAAGCATTTTACTAGTTTACAGCAGTTGTTACAGGATCCCTCAGTTAGACGACTCCTAAACGGTGTTTTCGACACCTTGTACCTCTCATGTCGAGCATTTGTTTTGAAAAGCTCCTTGAGGTGTTGAATAATGGAAGAAGCGTCCATATTCTCATGCTACTTTTGCAGCATAGGTGTCATCGATGCTAAGATCAAGCATTGAATGCTATCAACATCATCAAGGAACTTTTGATAAGCATACTTTACTTCCTGAGTGGCATCAGGATCAGGCTCATCCAAGTATGGCTTTTCAAGGATATACAATTTCTTTTCTGACTTGAGTATAATCCGAAGATTACGATACCAGTCTGAGAAATTAGATCCATCCAACTTGTTTTCTTTCTCGATTATCGGTCGCAGGTTCATAATGCTCATTTTGGTGAATCTACAATTGCAGAAAAATAAAGTCATTATAAAGTTCATTATTATTTAATATGGTCTTTTATTAAATGATGCTCCCACTATTTTACTCAAGTCAATAGCCCTCACTATTAACTCGGGAAAGTCCGTTGACTTTCCTAGTGGACTGAGATCCCACCGACCCATTTCAAACCTTCGCTTTGGCGAGCAAGCCAAAATGAGTTGATTAGGTAGGCCAACAAACTTAATCCACACCAGTTGATAGCTCCCACTATCAACCTCAAATGTGAAAAAGCCAACAAGCCAATCACACAATCCAATGGCTCCAATCATTGTCCTCAAGTGTGATTCTCAGTATCAGTAGAGTGGACACTACATGTCACCACGTACACACAATATGTGTATTGCTCTACTATGCCTATGACGTGTTTATCAACCTTCGCTTTGGCAAGCAAGCAAAACCGTCATTTTAAGTCGACCCATCACCATTAAGGAAAAATCCAATGCATTTTAACCTCCCACTAGTAGAAGTGTACCCTTCGCTTTGGCAAACAAGGTTTTGATGAACAGTGGTTTGATTAAAACCATGGTGATGGAAGGCTTACGTGACTTAATATCCTTTATTTGAGGGTTTGTTATTTAATGTCTCACCAGATTATTATCTTTGTTAGAATGACATTGTTTGGCATGTTATTCAACATTCAACCTTAGCATGCATTCTAAACACAATATTAAAACGTGCTGGTACATGGCCTAACTAAAACCGATTTCCTCGAGCCTAGAGGAATCGGTGGGTCACCTAGGGGTCCTATAATAAATATCTTGAGTCTTCAAGTATGGTTGCCGCGTCCTTTGCTTCGTCTTTAAGTACATTACAAACACATCATTCTAAATTTACAATAAAATTAATCTTAAACTAATTTTACATCAACAAATTTAGAAACCTCGCTTTACATTCGAGGGGAATAAGATGAGAAGAGAATATACATTGAGAAGAGGAGAAAGGCAGGACACGCAGGCCCTATTTAATAAATTTACAACCATACATACCCAAAAATTTTTAAAACATTCACCATAGGTCTAAGGCTCATGTACCGGGCACCATGCAATATACAAACAAGTACATAGCATACATTTCAAAAAACAATCAATTTTTGAATCGGGTTGGTTATTTATTAATTACCCTCTTAAATGTGCAGAATGATCATTGACTTTATAGGTTATTAAAACTACAGTTCGATCCCTTCAAAAAAACACAAAATTGGGGTAGCAGCCACGTCGCCGCGACGAAAATTTCCAGGGAGCATGTTGCCACAGCGAAGATAAATCTTCGCCGTGGCGAAACCTCGAAATCCCTAATATGAACAGTTCAACTTTTTTTGCAGTTTTTGTGTAATAACATGAATCCAAATCAAATCGAACGCACACACGTTCAACCAAGACATCAACCAACCAATATAACTCCATCAACACATTATTAAACCAATTTATCATTTGAATCATTCATCCATAAGCAGATTCCTCAGATTTTGCGATTTTTCAAAAATAACATGTTATCAATCAAATACATGTTATAGTTCATAAAATAAACTATAAAAAAATTGATACCCAAGGCTCTGATACCATTGTTAGTAAACGACCCATTTTGCAACGGAAAACAAAAACATAAACAACATGGATCGTTCCTTATAACCAAGATTCGGGTACAAATTTACAGTTTATACAATATATATTAAATTTGCAGAAAATTAATCTAGAGTTTAAGAAACTATACGCATGTTTGGAGGCTCCTCCAACTTTGTCTCTGCACGTGTTTTGCTACCGACCCAAGTGTAGGATCGAACCGATGTAGTCCACATGAAGACAATTGCAAGGAACTAAGGAGGGATTTGCTAGATCCTCCTTAGCCTTAAGAATCAAGAAGAAATGAAGAGAAATTGATTTTAGGCAAAAACCAAATCTGGCGTGGGAGAGAGGAAAATGGCTGTGTGTTTTTCTTTTACAATGAAAAATGAACTAATGAAAAATCTCTTGCATTTTACAAATAACCTTTTTCTTTTATAGTAAAGTTTAGTTGCCCTATTCCCATATGGAATAGGCTTGGGCTCTAACCCAAACACCCCTTGTTTCCAAACACTCCCAATTAGATATTTATTTTAATTAATCATTATATATATATATATATATATATATATATATATATATATATATATATATATATTAACATTTAACAATAATGATAATTTATTTAAATATATGCTAACAAATATTTAAATGTAATTTCACTTATTTAATTTTTCTAACAAATTAAATAAAAGGCCACGACCTCAGCAAATTTAATTGCACTATGAAATTACCAAAATACCCTTTCGCCTAAAAATAAGAAAACGCCCTTCTTACTTCCTGAGTCTTAAATCATCTTCTATGTGTGTGACCTATAGGCTCGTCATCATACCGGTAGTGTATAGTATCCTGATTAACACCAAATAATTATCTCACTAATACACAGACTAAGATTGGCCCCTAGCAAGGCATCATGGTCACCCGATAGATTCAAATTCAACAAAGTAGCTACCTATCAACGATATGGTTGCTGTACAATTTGATCATTTCTTCATACGTTATCTCAAAAAGACGAAGGCATAGAAATAGTGTCAATCTTCGGTTACTCTAGATATTATGTATTCAGTTTCTGGACCGATGGCCTGTATTATAAATTGGATAGAGCAACAACTCAATCCCACTGCGGCCACAGTTTTAGTGTCATTGTCATGTACTGAATTGCGCCGTGAGATAACTTCTCCCGTACCTGGGAGTGATGAATCCTCTGTCTATCCACCACAGTCTTGATACACTCCTTGATACAACCAATCACCATC
>CM047908.1:22070158-22127580 GCA_026229545.1 Pistacia atlantica
CTAAGTTTTAGATATTTTCTTCCCTAAGGGCAATTTGACCATTCTACCCATAATTAGCAGAAAAAGTGGAGAGTTAAATGTAAGGATTTTTCATGGAGAATATGTTGATTTGGGGGTGTGTTTGTAATGAATCGAAGGATATAGATAGAATTCCCAAAGATGAGTAAGGGCAAAATGGGAATGCTTGTGTATAAATTTCATTAAAAGGAATTAAGACTTTGCAAACCCCTCATTCTTCTTCTTCAACGCAACTCTCCTCTTTTGTTTCCTCTCAACTTCTCTATCTTTTGATCAAGGAGTTTTAAAGGGTTTTTGAAGTGATTTGGGGTAGAAAATCAACCTAAGGCTTCCTAAGGTAAGGATTCCTACTTTGGTTATGAAACTTTGTGAGTTTTAGTATATATTGAATATTGAGGGTTTTGTTCTTTTGGTTAAGAGTAGAGAAAAAGTCAAGCAAACCAAGTGAAAGGAAGAGTTAGTGAAGTCTCTCCATAACAAGGTAAGTAAATCCCAACCCAAGTTGAGATTTTAGAATTTTCTTGATTAAGGTTTTGCTAGCAATGATGTATGTATGTGATAAACATGTGATATGCCATGTTATTGAGGCTTGAATAGAGATTTCTAGTGCTTTGTGATTGTTTATACCTTTCAAATATAAGAAATGATTTGTGGGTTGGAAAGGTAGTTTGAGATGGAATTGAAAGGGGTATTGTGGAACCCTTTTTGGAAGTGTCTTTCTTTGGCAGGTTTTGTGGCTATGTGAGGGGGCTTCTCCCCATTTTGGATGGTTAGAGAAAGATTTAGAATCATTGCTATAGTAGAGTTTTATGATGCACTTGAGTTGTTTAATGAAATGCCTAGTAGAGGTTTGAGTATGAGTAGTTAACCTTAATTCTTGCAACATTGCATGTTGGCATTTCATAAGTGCATTAGTGGAGATGAACCATCCATAGGCACTAATTGTGCATTGAAAAGTGACCTAAGAAAGAGTAGGAAACTTTGTGTATGCAATTACTCTATGAGTAGAGAACTTGGTGGATGCAACTACTCTAAGGGTAGAGAGAATGAAAGTGCTAGAATAGAGTGAATTAGAAGAGTAGTAGAGATGGGTTGATGCTTTGTGATCATCACCCGACAGTTATGGGAATCGGGTCGATGCTTTGTGATCACCACCCGAATAGCCCTTAGAGATGGGTCGATGCTTTGTGATCGTCACCCGATAAGTATTAGAAACGGGTGGATGCTTTTTGACCACCACCCGGTTAGTTAATAGATAAGTGCGTTGATGCTTTGTGATCATCATCCGACATTTAGTAGAAGTGGGTTGATGCTTTGTGATCATCACCCGACAGTGACTAGAGACGGGTTAATGCTTGGTGATCGTTACCCAAAAGTCATGAGAAACGGTAGGTGCTAGGTGGACTCCACCCGATAGTTACGAAAACCGAGTAGGTGCTTCGTGATCCCCACTCGGTAGTCACTAAGAATGGGTTGGTACTGTGTGAATTCCACCCGTTAGTCATGGAGAGTGAGATAGTGCTGTGTGAACGCCATCCGGCCGTACCTCCGATAAGATGAGGCCATGACGTTTAGTAGAAACAGAAATAATAAAAGGAAAGAATTAAGAGTAATACATACGGGGACAGACAGATATAGGGTTTTACTTAGTGAGCATTATTTTGTGCTCACCCCGTTATTTTTTCCTTTGTGGATGCAGGATCTAGGTGTTGATGCAGTCGGAGGGGCGTCGACGAGCGAGGAGTAATAGCTACACTGTTTCCCCTGTTTTGTCTTTTAAAAATGACTTTTTTGTAAATAATACTCTTTGTGTATAAAAGACATATGATATATAATGAAAAGAAAGTTTTTGGGCCCAATTTTCTATTGTTATTATGCATGCATTGTATTAGCTTACAGTAGTTGTTACAAAAACCCATAGGGTGTAAATGGGTCTTTAAGAAGAAGACTAACAAGGATGGCAACGTGCATACTTATAGAGCACGGCTGGTTGCCAAAGGTTTCAAACAAATTCATGGCATGGACTATGAAGAAACCCTTTTCACTGGTTGCCATGATTAAATCCATCCGGATTATGCTTGCAATTGCTGTATATCATGACTATGAGATTTGGCAAATGGATGTCAAAACTGCTTTCCTGAGCAGAAACCTTGAGAAGGATGTGTTATGACACAACCTGATGGTTTCATTCTTGATAGTCAAGCTAATAAGGTATGCAAGTTGCAGAGATCAATTTATGGACTCAAGCAAGCTTCAAGGAGCTGGAACATTCATTTTGATAAAGTCGTAAAAGAATTCGGTTTTATCAAGAACGAATATGAGCCCTGTGTTTACAAGAAAGTGAGTGGGAGTGTAGTAGTATTCCTAGTGTTGTATGTCGATGACATACTTTTGATCGGGAATGATATACCGAACTTGCAGTCGGTAAAGACTTGGTTATCCAAGTGCTTCTCCATGAATGACTTAGGGGAAGCAGCCTACATCCTTGGAATAAAGATCTATCGTGATAAATCGCGTAGGTTGCTCAAACTAAGTCAGAGTACATAGACAAGGTATTGAACACATACAATATAGAAAAAATCCAAGAAGGGATTTCTTCTGATGGCATATGGTGTCTATCTTTGTAAGGATATGTGTCCTTAACCATACAATGAGAGAGATAGAATGAAGAGGATCTCACATGCTTCAGCAAGTGGATCTATCTTGTATGCTCAGATTGATATCTAATGTGCACAACACTTGTAGTGGATATCAACCAGGCTCAAGTGAGCAATATGTTATATTCTTAGATTGATGTCTTATGTGCATTCAGCACTAGTAGAAGATATCAACTAAATCCAAGTGAATGACACTGGATGAGTGTCAATGGACATTCTTAAGTACTTGAAAAGGCTTAAGAATATATATTCTTGGATTATGGAGGAAAGATGAGCTCACTGTAAGAGAATACAGTGACGCTATTTCCAAACAGGAAAAGGATGATTATAGTTCGCAATTTGAGATTACACAATTTTGTCTCAATGTAACTACAGTGAGCTGGAAGAACTCGAATCAATGTACTGCAGTGAATTCTACAATTGATGCTAAGTGTATCGCATTTTTAATGCTGTCGTGTAAACGGTTTGGATCAAGAAGTTCATTACTGAACTTGATGTGATTTCAAGCAATGCTAATCTAGTATAGTTATACTGCGATAACAATGGAGCCATTGTTGTGGCTGAGGAATCACGGTCTCACCAGTAATCCAAACACTTAATTGATTCAATCTGATCTGAAGGATCAATAAGAAAGGGAACGTGCAGAATTGCAGAATACCTACTAACCCACTATTGAAGTTTCTGTTGTAGCAAAAGCATGATGGGCACTTGGGTCATTTAATGTTGAGTGCATGAATGACTGGCTATAGTGCAGGCACTTGGGTCATTCAATGTTGAGTGCATGAATGATTGGCTATAGTGCAAGTGGGAGACTGTTGGAGTAGGTGCCCTAGAGCCAATCAATTGTTGTGGGATTGGCTCTTTGTAATAATGTTCATTAATCAATAAAAGGCATCTTATTCTATATCGCGTAAATCATTATTATTGCAAGATGTATTGATATATGTCCTTAGAATGGTAGAACCGTGACGAGGGTATCAAGTGTTTCAAATCTTGATAGTGAGAACCCTATGAGCACATATGGTGGCCATCCTAGAAACTCCTGTAGCCCCAGTATTATTCTGAAGTAAGGGCACAAATAATACAATAAGGCTATCATAGTGTTGAACGACCCTGTCGAAAGGTAGTGACTGATCTCACTTGTCAAGGTTGTTTGGTGACAATCTGGTGCAACACATGGGTGCTTGTTGTAGGCGAATACACCGCAGCAAGTTCACTGGACTGACCTACCAGAGGATTCCATATGTATGGAACAAATCCTCTAACGAATGGTGGTGCATGTGATCTTTAGACTTGAGATCACCGGAGCGCCTTGTGCACTGATTGGTGTAGTTTGACACTAGCCTAACGCAGTTCTATTCAGAGCTGTCAATACGGCGGTGATTGGCTGCATCAAGAAGTGTATCAAGACTACGGATGGATTGACAGAGGATTCATCACTCCTGGGTACAGGAAAAGTTATCTCACAGCACAATTCAGTATATGACAATGACACTAAAACTGTGGCCATAGTGGGATTGAGTTGTTGCTCTATTCGAATTATAATATAGGTCATTGGTCCAAAAACTGAATACATAATATCGAGAGTAACCGAAGGTTGACACTATTTCTATACCTCCGTCTCGTCGAGATAACGTATGATAAAAAGGATCGAATTGTATGGTAACCATATCGTTGACAGGTAGCTACTTTGCTGAATCCGAATCTATCAGGTGGCCATGATGCCTTGCTAGGGGCCAATCTTGGTCTGTGTATTAGTGAGACAATTAATTGGTGTTAATCGCGATACTATACACTACCGGTATGATGAGGAAGCCTATGGGTCACACACATAGAAGATAATTTAAGACTCAGGAAGAAAGAAGGGCATTTTCGTATTTTTAGGCGAAAGGGTATTTTGGTAATTTCACAGTGTAATTAAATTTGCTGAGGTCGTAGCCTTTATTTAATATATTAGAAAAATTAAATAAGTGAAATTACGTTTAAATATGTATTCGCATATATTTAATTGAATCATCATTATTGTTAAATGTTACTATATAGATTAAATATATATTAATTGATTTTAATTGAGATAATGATGGAATAAAATAAATATCTAATTGGGAGTGTTTGGTAACATGGGGTGTTTGGGTTGGAGCCCAAGCCTATTCCATAAGGGAATAGGGCAACTAAAATGTGACTTTAATAGCCGCTTTCAACTCATATACGCATAAAAGATATATTATGAAAACACATGGAAAATAACATAAATAGTTGGGCCCAAAGTTTACTTTCATTAAACATATATATTTATATAGATATTCTTTACACAAAAATTTTATCATGTACAAAAGTGATCAAAAACATGGTGGACAGTGTAGCCATTTCCCTTCACTTGCCGATGCCCATCCGACCGTGTCCTCACCTAGATCCTGCAAAACATAGGAAACAACGGAGTGAGCACTAAAACAATGCTCAGTAAGTAAATCCTCTAATCATCTAACCCTGTAACTCTCTCTAATCTTTCCTTACAATTCTCATTTACTCTTTCTCTTACACTTCTCTCTATTTTCTCTTTCTCAAAACTCTTTTCTACTAACTCCCTTTAGTAAGTCATGGCCTCATCTTACCAGAGGCACGGCGGGACTCGCTCCCGCTCTTTGTGACTTCTACTCATTCTAGCCGATCGGACTCGGTTATGCATGGATTCGGAACCCTTGGCCATGTGAGTGTATAATCTCTCTCTCGGGTACTCTCAGGTATAGCCCTCATCCGCATGCACCCTCACGGGCTACACCACTTCTCTCTCTCATACTCATGCCGCTCTCTCAATGTGGCGTACATGCGGGAATACTCTACCCATTACTACGAGTTCCCCATCGCACAACCTACTCTATGCTCTTTTCTCTCTTTTATTCTCTAGTGCTCAATCTCTCTTTCTCTTTACTAAAGCTCACACTCAAAATTCTCTATTCTTTTTCTACTCTTTCTCTAATGCATAATTAATGCATATGGATGACTCATGCTCATTAATGCACTAATGAAATGCAATTATGTTATGTAGTAATAATTAAGGCTTTCTACTCTTACTCATGCTTCTCTTAAGCATTTCATCATACAACTCATGTGCATATAAAACTCTATGTTAACAATAACTCTTCTATTCTCTCGAACCTTCCCAATATGGGAGAAAACTCTCTCATAAACTCTAATTTCCTGTCAATAAAATAAACATTTCTATAGGGTTTACTCAAACTCTCTTCAACTTCAATCAAACTCAACTCAACACCATAAAATCTCAACGCTTCTCATATTCCAATACATTCAATACTCATTAATAACTATAATCTCATCTCATCTCATCTCAATTTCTCAATGAACATAAGATATACACATACATACATAAATCTATACTCAAAAGAGTTCTTAAATCTCCACTTGGGTTGGATTTACTTACCTTATGAAAAATGACTTCTTTAGTACTTTTCCTTTCCCTTGTTGTCTTGTCTTCTCTCTACAACAACTCAAAACCACAATAAGAACAATAACAAACATATAAGACTTCACTATAACTATAAGCAAACTCACATCCAAAGCAAGAATCTTTACCTTAGGATGCTTTAGATTCAAACTCTACTAAAATTACCCCAAAAGCTCCCTAAAACTCCTTAGAAATCTTGGAAAATTGGAAGGAAACTTGAGAGAATTTAGAGAATGGTTATGGTGGTGGAAATGAATGAAATGGAGGGTTTATTACACATAACCCTTTTTAGCTCATAAGATACCATCACTTCCCTAACTTTGCCCTTGCTCTTCCTTGGAAATTCCATCTATATCCTTTGATTCATTTCACTCACACGCCCACACTAACCTATCCTCCATGAAATTTCCTTACATTTTACTCCTCACTTTTCCTGCTAATTAGGGGTAGAATGGTCATTGTGCCCCAAAGGAAGAATTCTCTAGAAACTCAATACACTTTTTGTCAAGCCCTTCACCGCGGCGAAAAATCACAGAACCTACACCGTAGGTTGCAGGGACTTCATCGCTACGGTGAAGCTTCTTCTCCGCCCTGGCGAAGTTTGTAACACAAAAACTTCGCTTCTTCTTCGCCCCAGCGAAGTCTGTAACACAAAAACTTCGCCAAGTTTTACAAATCTCAGGGCAACCACTCAACCAACTCACAATATCCATTCCACCAAGGGTCAACTAAATATTAATAACAATAACCAAACTCAATTAAAGCTGAATCAATGAACATTTAAGCAATACAGCAAATCTTAACTACGTACCTCAAGCGGGGTGTTACAATGACTATAAAAGAAAAATGTGTGTGTGATTTTTTAATTGATTCATTCTTTGATTGAGAAAGAAATCACACAACCCAAAAACACTTTCTCCCACGCCACATTGCTTATTTGCTTTGAAATCAAATTCTTTTGATTTTTCTTCTTTGTTCTTAAGGCTAAAGAGGATCTAGCAAATCCCTCTTTAGTTCCTTGTGATTGTCTTTGTGTGGACTTCATCGGTTCAATCCTACACTTGGGTCGGTAGCAAAACACGTTCAGAGATAAAATTGGAGGAGCCTCCAACGTGGGTATGGTTCCTAAACTACAAACTGATTTTCTGCAGATTCTTATAATGTATAAACTATAATTTCTGTGCTCTGATTTTAGGTTCTAAGGAACGATCCGTTTTTATAAATTTTTGTTTTCTGCTACGTAAGTAGATCGCTTCCTAACAAGTTTTGCTTGTTCGCCAAAGCAAAGGTTGATAAACGCGTCATAGGTATAGTAGATTAGTACACAAATTATGTGTTCGTGGTGACATGTAGTGTCCACTCTCCTGATACTGAGAATCACACTTGAGGACAATGGTTGGGGCCATTGGATTGTGTGATTGGCTTGTTGGCTTTTTCACATTTGAGGTTGATAGTAGGAGCTATCAACTGGTGTGGATTAAGTTTGTTGGCTTACCTAATCAACTCATTTTGGCTTGTTCGCCAAAGCGAAGGTTTGGAATGGGTAGGATGGGATCTTGGTCCACTAGGAAAGTCAACGGGCTTTCCCAAGTTAATAGTGAGGGCTATTAACTTGAGTAAAATAGTGGGAGTATCGTTTAATAAAAGACCATATTAAATAATAATGAACTTTATAATAACTTTATTTTTCTGCAATTGTAGATTCACCAAAATGAGCATTATGAACCTGCGACCGATAATCGAGAAAAAACAGGTTGGATGGATCCAATTTCTTAGACTGGTATCGTAATCTTCAGAATTATACTCAAGTCAGAAAAGAAATTATATATCCTTGAAAAGCCATACAAGGCTGAGCCTGATCCTAATGCCACTCAGCAAGTAAAAGATACTTATCAAAAGTTCCTTGATGATGCTAATGGCATTCAATGCTTGATCTTAGCATCGATGACACCTATGCTGTAAAGTAGCATGAGAATATAGACGCTTCTTCCATTATTCTACACCTCAAGGAGCTTTTTGAAACAATGCTTAACATGAGAGGTACAAGGTGTCGAAAGCACTATTTGGGAGTTCGTCTGACTAAGGGAGCCTAAGTTGGTCCTCATGTGCTCAAGATGATCGAGCACATAGAGAGGCGTCAAACTTTGGGATGTGGCTTGGATGCAGAATTAAAAATGGATTTAATTCTACAATCCTTGCCTGACTTTTATGCTCGTTCATAAGGAATTTCAATATGAACACGATGGAGAAAACCCTATCAGAACTTTTGAACATGCTGAGGACTGCAAAGCAGGACTTCAAAAAGTCCAAGCCTGTTTTACTGGTTGATGCTAGTAAAGCAAAGGGTCACGGCAAGGGAAGGCCAAGGCCAAACCCAAGCCCAAGCCCAAAGGACATGTTGCTCTTGGTCCTGAGAGTGGCATAAGGAAGGGAAAGGTAGTCTACTTCTTTTGTGGCAAGCCTGGCCACTGGAGGATACACTGCAAGGCTTTCCTCGCAAGCAAGAAGAAGTCAGATGCTACGACTTCAGGTATTTTTATGATTGAGATTAATTTCTCTCCCTCAATATCTTGGGTCATTGACACAGGATGTGGTACTCACATTTGTACTAATGTGTAGGGACTAAGGCAGAGTAGAGTGCTCGCCAAGGGAGAGGTGGACCTACGAGTTGGAAATAGAGCACATGTGGCTGCATTGGCTGTAGGGACTTACTGTTTATCTTTGCCTGCGGGCTTGTTATTGGAACTACATAAGTGTTATCACGTACCTTCTATTTCTAGAAATATTATTTCAGTATCCGCTTTGGATAATATAGGGTATTATTTTGAGATATCTAATGGATTGTTGTCCTTTAGTTTGAATGGTATTCTATTTGGAATTGTAAGGTTATATAATGGATTATATGTTCTTGATTTAAACAATAAAGATATTCTTAATATTGAAACCAAGAAAGCTAAACATAGCAATCAAAACTAGACATATCTCTAGCACTGTAGATTGTGTCATGTTAATAAGACTCGAATTGCAAAACTTCAAAGGGATGGAGTTTTGGACCCTTTTGACTTTCAGTCATTTGAGGTATGCGAGTCATGCCTGTTAGGCAAGATGACCAAGTCTCCTGTCATAGGACAAGGTGAAAGAGCTACTGGGCTGTTAGGCATCATCCATAGCGATGCACCAGAGGTTGATATTCATACTTCATCACATTTACTGATGATTTCAATAGATATGGTTATGTCTACCTTATGAGACATAAATATGAAGCCTTTGATAAATTCAAGGAATTCAGGAATGAAGTGCAAAATATGCTAGGAAAAAGTATTAAAGCTCTTCAGTCGGATCTAGGAGGTGAATACTTAAGCTCAGAATTTTCAGAGTACCTGGAGGAATGTGGGATAGTATCACAACTCACCCCTCCTTATACACCCCAACACAATAGAGTGTCTGAAAGGAGGAACATGACCTTATTTGACATGGTTAGGTCCACGATGAGTTTTAGTGATTTACCTGCATTGTTCTGGGGTTATGCCCTAGAGACTGCGACTCACGTTTTGAACCATGTGCTGTCAAAGTCTGTAGATACGACTCCATATGAACTATGGAGTGGGTGAAAGCCCAACTTGTCTTATCAAAGGATTTGGCATTGCGAAGCTTATGTTAAGAAATTGATTTCGAACAAGTTAGGCCCAAAATTCTGTAAATGTGTATTTGTGGGGTATCCAAAAGAGAATAAAGGATACTATTTCTACCACCTAGAAGAGCGCAAAATTTTTGTTGCTCGATCAGTGCCTTCCTAGAAAAGGAATATTTTCTAAGAAGTACTAGTGGGAGAAAAGTAGAACTTGATGAAGTTCTAGGACCACAAGATATACTAGACGAAGGACAGGATGATGTGCCACAAGAAGTGGTTGAACATCAAGAGGAGGTTACTCCACAACTTGTGGATCAAATTGAACCACCTCAGGTAGCATAGGAGTTACGTAGATTTGGGAGAGTACGCCATGAGCCCGAGAGATACGGTTATCTCGTGACTCAACATGGTGGCGTAATAGTCTACCAAGACGATGAACCCATAACCTACGAAGACGCTATATCGGATCCAGATTCCGTTAAATGTCTTGAAGCCATGAAATCTGAGATGGACTCCATGTACCAGAACCAAGTGTGGTCTCTGGTGGAACCACCTGAAAGGGCAAAACCCATAGGGTGTAAATGGGTCTTCAAGAAGAAGACAGACATGGATGGGAAGGTGCATACTTATAAAACACGATTGGTTGCCAAAGGTTTCAAACAAATTCATGGCATTGACTATGAAGAAACCTTTTCGCCGGTTGCCATGATTAAATCCATCCGGATTATGCTTGCGATTTTTGCATATCATGACTATGACATTTGGCAAATGGATGTCAAAATAGCTTTCCTGAACGGAAACCTTGAGGAAGGATGTGTATATGACACAACCTGATGGTTTCGTTCTTGATGGGCAAGCTAATAGGGTATGCAAGTTGCAGAGATCCATTTATGGACTCAAGCAAGCTTCAAGGAGCTGGAACATTCATTTTGATGAAGCCGTAAAAGAATTTGGTTTTATCAAGAACGAAGATGAGCCTGTGTTTACAAGAAAGTGAGTGGGAGCGTAGTAGTATTCCTACTGTTGTATATTGATGCCATACTTTTGATCGGGAATGATATACCAAACTTGCAGTCGATAAAGACTTGGTTATTGAAGTGCTTCTCCATGAAGGACTTAGGGGAAGCAACCTATATCCTTGGAATAAAGACCTATCGTGATAGATCGCGTACTTTACTTGGCCACAGTTTTAGTGTCATTGCCATATACTGAATTATGCCGTGAGATAACTTCTCCCGTACACGGGAGTGATGAATCCTCTGTCTATCCACCATAGTCTTGATACACTCCTTGATGCAGCCAATCACCACCATATTGATAGCTCTGAATAGAACTACGTTAGGCTAGTGTCATACTGTACCAATCGGTGCACAAGGCGCTCCGGTGATCTCAAGTCTAAGGATCACATGCACCACCATTCGTTGGAGGATTTGTTCCACAGACACTGGGGTTACCATCCATACGGAATCCTCTGGTGTGTCAGTCTAGTGAACTTGCTACTGTATTTTTGCCTACAGCAAGCACCCATGTGTTGCACGAGGTTGTCACCAAACAACCTCGACAAGTGTGATCAGTCACTGCCTTTTGACAGGGTCGTTCAACACTATGATAGCCTTACCATATTATCTGTGCCCTTACTTCAGAATAATATTGGGGCTACGGACATTTCTAGAATGGCCACCATATGTGCTCATAGGGTTCTCACTATCAAGATTTGAAACACTTGATACCCTCGTCACGGTTCTACCATTCTAAGGACATATATCAATACATATTGCAATAATGAATGATTTACGCGATATAGAATAAAATGCCTTTTATTATTGATTAATGAACATTATTACAAAGAGTCAATTCTACAATAATTGATTGGCTCTAGGGCATTTACTCTAACAATCTCCCACTTGCACTATAGCCAATCATTCATGTATTTAATACCAAATGATCTCAAGTGCCTTTCATGCTTCTGCTGCGGTGGAGGCTTTGTCAATGGATCTGTGAGATTGTCGTCAGTATGCACTTTACTAATCTGCATGTCTTTCCTCTGAATTGTCTCTCTGATGAGATGGAATCATCTGAGTATGTGTCTGGACTTCTGATGAGACCATGGCTCCCTGGCTTGAGCAATTGCTCCATTGTTGTAACAATAGATGTTTATAGGATCAACAATCATGGGAACTACACCAAGTTTAGTAATGAACTTCTTAATCCAGATTGCCTCCTTGGCCGCATCTGAAAATGCAATATACTCAACCTCCATTGTAGAGTCCACTACAGTGCTTTGCTTGGAGCACTTCTAGCTCACTACACCACCGTTGAGACAGAATACAAACCCTGATTGTGATCGATAATCATCTTTGTCCGTTTGGAAACTAGCATCACTGTATCCTCTTATAGTGAGCTCATCTTCCCCTCCATAAACCAAGAACATATCCTTAGTCCTCTTCAGGTACTTAAGAATATTCTTGACAACCATCCAGTGATGCTCACCTGGATCCGATTGATATCTACTACAAGTGCTCAAAACACATGAGACATCAATCCGAGTACATAACATGGCATACATGATGGATCCCATTGCTGATGCATATGGGATCCTCTTCATCCTATCTCTCTCATCTTGTGTTTTAGGACACAATTCCTTAGAGAGATAAACACCACGTGACATTGAAAGAATTCCCTTCTTGGATACTGCTATATTGAATCTTTTTTAGTACTTTGTCAATATATGCACTCTGACTTAGGCCAAGCAACTTGCATACCTTGTCCTATGAAAGGAGATTTCACCTTGTCCTGTGAAAGGAGATTTCACCTTGTCGAGACTTGGTCATCTTGCCTAACAGGCATGACTCGCATACCTCAAATGAATGAAAGTCAAAAGGGTCTAAAACTCCATCCCTTTAAAGTTTTGCAATGCGGGTCTTATTAACATGACACAATCTACAGTGCTAGAGATATGTCTAGTTTTGATTGCTATGTTTAGCTTTCTTGGTTTCAATATTAATATCTTTATTGTTTAAATCAAGAACATATAATCCATTATATAACCTTGCAATTCCAAATAGAATACCATTCAAACTAAAGGACAACAATCCATTAGATATCTCAAAATGATACCCTATATTATCCAAAGCGGATACTGAAATAATATTTCTAGAAATAGAAGGTACGTGATAACAGTTATGTAGTTCCAATAACAAGCCCGTAGGCAAAGATAAACAGTAAGTCCCTACAGCTAATGCAGCCACATGTGCTCTATTTCCAACTCTTAGGTCCACCTCTCCCTTGGCGAGCACTCTACTCTGCCTTAGTCCGTGCACATCAGTACAAATGTGAGTACCACATCCTATGTCAATGACCCAAGATGTTAAGGGGAGGAGAAATTAATCCCAATCATAAAAATACCTGAAGTCGTAGCATCTGACTTCTTCTTGCTTGCGAGGAAAGCCTTGCAGTGTATCCTCCAGTGGCCAGGCTTGCCACAAAAGAAGCAGACTACCTTGCCTTTCCCTATGCCACTCTCAAGACCAAGAGCAACCTGTCCTTTGGGCTTGGGCTTAGGGCTTGGGTTTGGCCTTGGCCTTACCCTTGCCGTTACCCTTTGCTTTACTAGCAGCAACCAGTAAAACAGGCTTGGACTTTTTCAAGTCCTGCTTTACAGTCCTCAACATGTTCAAAAGTTCTGACAGGGTTTTCTCCATCATGTTCATATTGAAATTCATTATGAACAAAGCATAAGAGTTAGGCAAGGATTGCAGAATTAAATCCATTTGTAATTCTACATCCAAGCCACATCCCAAAGTCTCAAGCCTCTCTATGTGGTCAATCATCTTGAGCACATGAGGACCAACTTGGGCTCCCTCAGTCAAACGACTCCCAAACAATGCTTTCAACATCTTGTACCTCTCATGTCGAGCATTTGTTTCGAAAAGCTCTTTGAGTTGTAGAATAATGGAAGAAACGTCCATTTTCTCATGCTGCTTTTGCAGCATAGGTGTCATCGATGCTAACATCAAGCATTGAACGCTATCAGCATCATCAAGGAACTTTTGATAAGTATCCTTTACTTCTTGAGTGGCATCGGGATCAGGATCAGGATCAGGATCAGGCTCATCCATGTATGGCTTTTCAAGGATATACAATTTCTTTTATGACTTAAGTATAATCCGAAGATTACGATACCAGTCTGAGAAATTGGATCCATCCAACCTGTTTTCTTTCTCAATTATCGATCACAGGTTCATAATGCTCATTTTGGTGAATCTACAATTGCAGAAAAATAAAGCTATTATATAGTTCATTATTATTTAATATGGTCTTTTATTAAATGATACTCCTACTATTTTACTCAAGTCAATAGCCCTCACTATTAACTCGGGAAAGCCCGTTGACTTTCCTAGTGGACTGAGATCCCATCCTGCTCATTTCAAACCTTCGCTTTGGCGAACAAGCCAAAATGAGTTGATTAGGTGGGCCAACAAACTTAATCCACACTAGTTGATAGCTCCTACTATCAACCTCAAATGTGAAAAAGCCAACAAGCCAATCACACAATCTAATGGCTCCAACCATTTTCCTCAAGTGTGATTCTCAGTATTAGTAGAGTGGACACTACATGTCACCACGTACACACAATATGTGTACTGCTCTACTATGCCTATGACGTGTTTATCAGCCTTCGCTTTGGCGAATAAGCAAAACCTTCATTTTAAGTCGACCCATTACCATTAAGGAAAACTCCAATGCATTTTAACCTCCCACTGGTAGAAGTGTACCCTTCGCTTTGGCAAACAAGGTTTCTACGAACAGTGGTTTGATTAAAACCATGGTGATGGAAGGCTTACGCGACTTAATATACTTTAATTGAGGGTTTATTATTTAATGTCTCACCAGATTATTATATTTGTTAGAATGACATTTTTTGGCATGTTATTCAACATTCAACCTTAGCATGCATTCTAAACACAATATTAAAAACGTGCCGATACATGGCCCAACTAAAAACCGATTTCCTCGAGCCTAGAGGAATTGATAGGTCACCTAGGGGTCCTGTAATAAATATCTTGAGTCTTCAAGTATGGTTGCCTTGTCCTTTGCTCCGTCTTTAACTACATTACAAAAAACATCATCTAAATTTACAATAAAAAATAATTATAAAAATTCTTTACATCAATAAATTTAGAAACCTCGATTTACATTTGAGGGGAATTAGATGAGAAGAGAATGTACATTGAGAAGAGGAGAAAGGCAGGACATGCAGGCCCTATTTAATAAATTTACAACCATACATACCCAAAAATTATTTTAAAACGTTCACCATAGGTCTCAGGCTCATGTACCGAGCACCATGCAATATACAAACAAGTACCTAGCATACATTTCAAAAACAATCAATTTTTGAAATTGGTGGGTTAATTATTAATCACCCCCTGATAATTTGTAGATCTGTATTTGGTCCAAAAGTTTTTAAACTTTATATTCGGCCCCTGCACACTCGGAAGTGCGCTCGCTGTGGCGATGAGTTAGATCGCCACAACGTGTGTTGGTTATGCTGACGTCCACGCTCTAAGGATGATCTCCACAACGAGCGCTGTTTTCGTACAACGCTCGCCTAAAGGACGATCGTCGCGGCGATGCTTTATATCTCCGCTGCAAGCGTTGGTTTTGTCACCAGCGTGAGCGTGAATAACGCTCGCTGCGGCAATGGGTTATATCGCCGCGGTGAGCGTACACAAATCAGTAGCTCTGGATCTATTCATACAATAACCACATACACTCCAAACGGATTTTTCAATCAATCATACACACTAATTTCAACAATAATCCATCAACCATTATTCCAAACTTGAAGATCATCAACAAATTAAAATTAATCGATTAATAGATTTCTTAAAACATGCTTTTAAGGCAGATTTTATGCTGTTTCTTTAAGGCAACATATTATCATCAAATATATGTTATCAACCATCCACATAAAAACTGTAAAATTTGGTACCCTAGGCTCTGATACCACTGTTAGGGAACGATCCATTGAGGCAGAGGAAAAACAAAACAATAATACAAGGATCGTTCCCATAGAACCAAGATCAGGGTATAATTTTATAGTTTATATCATATTAAGAATCTGCAGAAAATTAATCAAGAGTTTAAGAAGTCATACGCACGTTTAGAGGCTCCTCCAATTTTTCCTTTGAACATGTTTTGCTACCAACCCAAGTGTAGGGTCGAACCGACGTAGTCCACACGAAGACAGTCGCAAGGAACTAAGGAGGGATTTGCTAGATCCTCCTTAGCCTTAAGAATCAAGAAGAAATAAAGAGAAATTGATTTCAAGCAAAAACCAAGTCTGGCGTGGGAGAGAGGAAAGGGGGTTGTGTGTGTTTTCTTTTTCAATCAAAGTGAATGAATGAAAAACCTTATTCAATTTAAATTAACACTTTTCTTATATAGTGTTATTTAATTGCCCTATTCCCATATAGAATAGGCTTGGGCTCCAACCCAAACACCCCATGTTTCCAAACACTCCCAATTTGATATTTATTTTAATTAATCATTATCTTCAATTAAAATCAATTAATATATATATTAACATTTAACAATAATGATAATTTATTTAAATATATGCTAACACATATTTAAATGTAATTTCACTTATTTAATTTTTCTAACAAATTAAATAAAAGGCTACGACCTCAACAAATTTAATTGCACTGTGAAATTACCAAAATACTCTTTCGCCCAAAAAGACGATAGCACCCTTCTTTCTTCCTGAGTCTTAAATTATCTTCTATGTGTGTGACCCATAGGCTCCTCATCATACCGGTAGTGTATAGTATCGCGATTAACACCAATTAATCGTCTCACTAATACACAAACAAAGATTGGCCCCTAGCAAGACATCATGGCTACCCGATAGATTCGGATTCAGCAAAGTAGCTACCTGTCAACGATATGGTTACCGTACAATTCGATCCTTTCATCATAAGTTATCTCAACAAGACGAAGACATAGAAATAGTGTCAACCTTTGGTTATTCTCGATATTATGTATTCAGTTTCTGGACCAATGACTTGTATTATAATCCGGATAGAGCAACAACTCAATCCCATTATGGCCACCATTTTAGTATCATTGCCATCTACTGAATTGTGTCATGAGATAACTTCTCCCGTACCCGGGAGTGATGAATCCTCTGTCTATCCACCATAGTCTTGATACACTCCTTGATACAGCCAATCACAACCGTATTGACAGTTCTGAATAGAACTGCATTAGGCTAGTGTCAAACTGCACCAATCTGTGCATAAGGCACTCCGGTGATCTCAAGTCTAAGGATCACATGCACCACCATTCGTTAGAGGATTTGTTCCATAGACACTGGGGTTACTATCCATGTGGAATCCTTTGGTGGGTCAGTCCAATGAACTTGCTGTGGTGTATTCGCCTACAGCAAACACCCATGTGTTGCACCAGGTTGTCACCAAACAACCTCGACAAGTGAGATCAGTCACTGCTTTTCGACAGGTCGTTCAACACTATGATAGCCTTACCGTATTATCTGTGTCCTTACTTCAGAATAATATTGGGGCTACGGACGTTTCTAGAATGGCCACCATATGTGCTCATAGGGTTCTCACTATCAAGATTTGAAACACTTGATACCCTCGTCACGGTTCTACCATTCTAAGGACATATATCAATACATATTGCAATAATAATGATTTACGCGATATAGAATAAAATGCCTTTTATTATTGATTAATGAACATTATTACAAAGAGTCAATTCTACAATAATTGATTGGCTCTAGGGTATTTACTCTAACACACAATGGGATTGAGTTGTTGCTCTATCCAGTTTATAATATAGGTCATTGGTCCAAAAACTGAATACATAATATCGAGAGTAACAGAAGGTTGACACTATTGCTATGCCTTCGTCTCGTCGAGATAACATATGATGAAAGGATCGAATTGTACGGTAACCATGTCGTTGACAGGTAACTACTTTGCTGAATCCGAATCTATCGGGTGGCCATGATGCCTTGCTAGGGGCCAATCTTGGTATGTATATTAGTGAGACGATTAATTAGTGTTAATCACGATACTATACACTATCGATATGATGGGGAGCCTATGAGTCACACACATAGAAGATAATTTAAGACTTAAGAAGTAAGAAGGGCGTTTTCATCTTTTTAGGCGAAAATGGTATTTTGGTAATTTCACAGTGCAATTAAATTTGCTGAGGTCGTAGCCTTTTATTTAATTTGTTAGAAAAATTAAATAAGTGAAATTACATTTAAATATGTGTTCGCATATATTTAAATAAATTATCATTATTGTTAAATGTTAATATATATATATAATTGTGAGTGTTTGGAAACATATATTAATTGATTTTATGTATTAATCGATTTTAATTGAGATAATGATGAAATAAAATAATATATATATATATATAATTGGGAGTGTTTGGAAACATATATTAATTGATTTTATGTATTAATTGATTTTAATTGAGATAATGATGAAATAAAATAAATATCTAACTGGGAGTGTTTGGAAACATGTGGTGTTTGGGTTGGACCCCAAGCCTATTCCATATGGGAATAGGGCAATTAAAAATTGGACTATAAAAAAAAAGTGTTAATTGAAAAAGAGAGAGAATTCTTTTTATTCATTCATTACTTTTTCATTTGAGAGAAAAACTCTCCAGCCCCTAAACACTTTCCCACGGTAGATTTTAGTTTTGCTAAGAATCAAAGTTTTCTTTGATTTTTGCTTCTTGTTTCTTAAGGCTAAGAAGGATCTAACAAATTCCTCCTCAGTTCCTTACGATTGTCTTTATGTGGACTTCGTCGGTTCGATCCTACACTTGGGTCGGTAGCAAAACATGTTCAGAGACAAAGTTGGAGGAGCCTCTAAACGTGCGTATGGTTTCTTAAACTCTAGATTAATTTTCTGCAGATTCTTATTGCGATATAAGCTGTAAAATTATACCCTGATCTTGGTTCTATGGAACAATCCTTATTATTATTATTTTTGTTTTTCGTTGCCTTAATGGATCATTTCCTAACACGAACACCCACTGGTGCTTATCGAACGAGTTTCAAACAGGGGTGTTCGTTCGTGTTCGATTCGTTTGCAGGTTTAGCCGTACTTGGGGCCGGTTCTACACTAAACTCTACTTCCCTCTCTAGAGGTAAACCTAGCAATTCATCTAGGAAACACATCAATAAATTCATTTACCAAAGGTGCCTCATGTACACTTGGGCTCGAACTCTCTCCCTTATTCACTATATGCGCAATGTACCCAGAACACCCCCTTTTCAACATCTTCCTAGCTTTTGCTTCACTAATCACCATGCTAGTTGGGTCCCCTTCTCCAAAAATGAAGTTGTCCCTATTCTCTAGATTAAACTTGACTTTTTTTATACGACAGTCTATCTTTGCTCCATATCTACTAAGAAAGTCCATCCCGAGAATGATGTCAAAGTTTGGCATATTAAAGAAAATCAAATCTACCATCATATCTCGGCCTCTAATAGTCACTAGCTCCCCCATTAAGACTTCATTGGTCACTAACCCTCACCATTGATGCGTGGTTTGACAAACATGCATATTTAGCAAGTGCACTAGTCACAAAAAGTAATACAATGATGAAGTAGAGTATCAATTCCCACAAGGATTACGTGCTAATTCCGAGTTTCCTAATTCTATTACTAATTGAAGAATACAAAAATGTTGGAATCGTGGGGAAAAGTAAAGCTGGAATTGAAACACAAAATCAAACAACTAAGATTAACACTAAACTAATCAACACAAATTCAAATCAAGGCAAAAGAGGTTAGGGTTCGACTTCACTAGGATACTCTAGTTTAACCTACAATTTCTATTGCTTCCAAATTCACATGCAAGGATTATAAATCAAATTCCTTAAGTTGTAGATTATACCTTCTCAGGCTATATTCTCCTACCTATCTGTATTAAACTTCCGTACCCAACAAAATGAAGGTTAATAGTTCAAAGTCTATCAAACCAAATGGAATCCTAAAAAGATTTCATAGATTGCTAAACCTATCTCTAGCGTTTGCTTAATCTACGGTGTTTACTCTAAGAAGCTAGCACATGAATCACTTCTCAATCTCATCATGCTCAACATTCAATTGAATCAAAAGAAATCAACATCCAACTGCATTAAGAACAAGAACAAACACATAATCCAAGCAATAGAACTAAAAAACAACACAAATTTATAGATTAAACCATTGTAATCCAAGTTACATCAAAACCCTAACCCAAAAGTGAGTTAGTTCATGCTCAAAATAAAGAAAAACATCACATAAACAATAAATGTGGAGTTCAACATATTAGAAATTGAAAAGAGGAATGAATTCTTCCCTATTTTGGAGACCCAAATTCCTCAAATCTCCTTCTCCTCTTCCCTTATCTAACAATGTCAACCCCCTTTCAAATATGAAGTCTCACTTAAATAGTCAGCCAAAAACCCTTGGAACTAATACAATACAAGTAAAACGCAACGTTTTACATAAACAGAATTTTGCAGTTTTTGCCGTGTCGAAGAAAAATCTCGCCGCGGCATCGATTTGAATTTTTGCTGAACCATCTGACCCGAGGCTAGCTTGCTACGGCAAAGAAAGAACCTTGTCGTGGCGAACTTTTGCTAAACTTTTCTAAAATTACGAAACTAGCCCTCCGCTTGCTTCGTCGCTTGAGTCTTCGATCTTTATGATCCCCAATAGGAACAAACTTCACAGTGCTTCCAATAAGCATCATAATTCCCCCGATTCCTGAATTTCACTTGATTCCGTGTCCAAAAACTCATTTTCGCTCGGTTTTGCTCCAACTACACGTTTTGGCCTAAAATGTAAAATATACGAATTTAAGTAGCAATTCTAGCACAAAACTTAATAAGAAGTATTCCGAAATCCTACAAAAAGCACAAAGAAAATAGTATAATCCTATGATTATCAAGTACACCCAAACTTAAGGTATGCTCGTCCTCGAGCATCAGGCAGAAAATGAGACTAAAGAAGAACAACAGAAAAAAGAAAAAAATTTGAAAAAGCAAAGGAAAATTTAAAATCAAACACAAAAGAGATGCCTAGAATTGATTGCAAATGCAAGTCTCAAAAATTGTTGATACATTATTACAAGAAAATGCTTAACACTCCAAGAAGTTATAAATTAATTGACTATCTTTCTCTATCGGTCCCCTAAGTAGGTAATCCCTACTTCAATCCACCTTCTAACTTCCTGAATTATTTTATGCAGAAATGTGAAGTTTATCAAAGGATGATAGACTCCATAAGCCTAAGTATCAAGCTACTTTCCACTAATGAGGACTAGACATCACTAAGGATCAAAAGGTCTTTGTTGGCTTGTAACTTTAAGCTTGGGTGAGTGGCTCGAAAGAAGGGGTTAGGAAAAACAAAGTAAGAGAACTCGGTTTTCCTCATGTAAACACAAAGAGCAACATCGACAAAACCCATTCTTTCTCATTTTCCAACCAACTTTTACAATCTTTTTCACAACCCCCAAACTTATGCATTTCTTATTTTTGTGCTGGAAATGCATAAGGAAATCAGAAATTTTATTTTATTGTATTTTTTGGAACTAAAAAACAATTGGGGTTGATTGCCCCCTTCTTACAACCCCCAAACTTGAACTTTTTAAACCATCACTTCTTCACACACCTCTCAACTCTTTTATGTTATACACGAGGTCCGGAATTCTCCTAAAGGGTGTGAAAAAGTGTTTAGGGTGAAAGGTTTGGACATTTTTGGTTGTACAAGAAGAATAAGGCAATTAAATCAATAGGCTCAAACAAGTAACTAGGGACAACTCATTCATGGGTTGGCTAGAAAGGCTCAAACGTTCCAAAAAATTGCCTAAATCATTTCCTCAATAATGTATATTCCTAGAATTTCGCCTCAAGCACCTCTCAACTAGGTTCTAGAGTCTACCAACATTATCAAGATTACACCTAACCATATAAAATGAATCTAAGCATGCCAAAAGAATGAAAATGGTGGTTGAACCACTCAACAAACCTCAAGCTAAATCAAGTCAACCAACCTAACTTGAAGCAATGCTTCGCATTTTCTATAAATAATATCCCAACAATCCTAGTCTTATCATAGACTTATGCAATTCCTCTAGGCAACAACAACACAACACACAAAACACACTAAACAATCAACAATCAAAGAACTTAAAACAATAGAAACACAATTTTGAGCTAAAACACAAAAACAAACTAAACAAAAAAAAAATTCAAAATTTTCCTACCCCAAAACTTAAAATGAAATTGTCCCTAATGTCACATCATGCACATCCAAGGAGTGGAAAAACAAAAGTAGAGGTTAAGAGATACTCCCCTGATTAATCCGTGAAAGTCGATTCTTGTGCAAACTCCTAGCATCCATTCCTTGGCTTCCTCATCATCATCTGTCAAACAAATGAAAATCTATGGTGCCAAATGTGTTAGATATCCTCACGATTAATATGAAAGAATTACATCCTAATCTCAACCTTATCAAACTAAACCTAAAATCTAAACAAAAACAATTAAAGAGCTAAAAACCAGGAAATCAACATCAGTTCCAATTTACAAAACATAAAGAAATAAAAACAAAAACTAAAAAGAAAAGTGTTTCAGGCTTCACTTATCATCTTCCTGTCCCTCTTCAACGTCATCATTTTCTTCCATGGAATCATCACGAATTTGATCTTCCTCTTCCTCTTGCCAATCTTGCCATTGGAAGTTGGATAAATCAATGCCTTGATTGGTGTAGCACTTATATTGCATCTCGTACATCATTCGGGTCTGATCTGCCATCCAATCTTGACGTCTTTCCATCCCGTTCATCTTTTTTAGGATTTGTTGTAATAGCTCATTTGTCGTGGGTGATGGAGTAGGTGTTGTGGCAATGGTTGTGGATCTTGATCTTTTTGAGCTTGAACTAGCTCCTCCAATGGTAGGTCTATCTTGGAGCCTCTGAAAATAGGCTTGGTAGAGGATTGGGGCAAAATGACAAAGTGGTTCATCATCTTCCTTCTTGACTCCAGCTCTCATACAAATCTCTGTGATGAGATGCAGGAAGGCATAGCTAGCACTCACTGGTTTGGCCACATGCCTTATATTTTCCATTATGATTTCACCCACATCCATCTTCTTTCCAATTGCAATGGCATAAAGTAAGATGACTCTCTCCGAACCCACTGAACTGTAGTGCGTCTTTGGAATCAGCCTTGCACAGATAAAGTATTGCCAAATTTTATCCATGGCTGTCAAGTTAGTCCCTTTTAAGCTTCTCCTTCCCTTCTTTTTCAAGATCTCCCAAGAGGTACCTGGCTTTGCGATAACCTTAATTATCTCTTCATAATCAATCTTGTTAGCCTTGAATTCCAAGTAATCATCATGGTCGATTGGATTAATCTCATAGAATTCATTGATGATCTTGGCACTAAATGGCACCTTGATACCCCTTACATTCACGTGCCCGGGATCACACTCAGGAAAGTTCACGTAAAACTCTCTTACAATGGGCTCTATGGCTAGATGTTTAGGTTCTCGCAGAAAGGGTATCCAATCTCTTCCTTTGATCCAGTCATCCGCAAAAGCATTGGTCATCCCTCTCTCGGCAATAAAACCTCTGTCCTTTCTCTGAATGGCTACTTCATATCACTGCTTAGCCTTATCGTTTACAAACCTATTATCTACCTGCTTGCCCTTACCCTTTGGAACGGTTTGAGTGGAATTTTCTCTCAATATAATTCACTACTATCTAACACCAAAAATTAGTAATTCAACTCCCAAATCCAACACTAATGCACACTTCTCACAACTTAGCAATCAAATCCTCACTTCACCCTTAACCTTTAGAAATTTACACTCAAACCCCAAAATCACCAAGCTTCCAAATGCACTCAACCAACTTCAAAATTACAAACCCAAACTTCCTCAACACAATCAATTCAAAATCCACAATTCTCAAATCAAACCGACTTCACAACTCGTAACAAATCCACACTCAAGCAATTTAATCAATTCTCAAACCCAAAGCATTTAAAAACTAAAATTGATTGAATTGAAAGCTAGATAACATGAATTCGTACCTTGCCCACCACAAATTCACCTTAAATTTTGCCAATTTCTGCCCAAATTGCAAGATCCCCAAATTTTGGAGAACCTAGGGTTTTCGCAATTTCTTCAATAATTTGCAAAATCCTTGAAAACATAAGGTGATTAGGTGTTTATGGGAGTTATGGAGTGGAGTAGTGTGAGGAAATCAACTGGAAAAGATCAGGATTTGAAGATGGAAACTTTTTGTTCTTGGAAACTTTTTTGAATGCTTTTGAAAAATGGGAGAGATGAAGCGAGTTTATATAGAAAATGGTTTTTGCCATGGCAAAGAATAAATTTTGCAGCAACAAAGTTCTTGAATTCCCTCTTCTTTGCATGTGAACTGCTCGATGCCGTAGCAAAATTTGGAAATTTTTTTTCTTAAGGGTCATAGAGTGTTCAATGTCGCGGCGAAGTTCTTGACAATTTTCCATAGTGATCACAAAGTGTACATTGCCGCGGCAAAATTCATTCCTTGACGTGGCAAAATCTAGAATTTCAAAATCACACATTTGGTAGTGTCTACATTGCTACGGCGAAATTTTTCTTTTGCCGCGGCGAAATCTGGAAAAATTTTGCTTTATGGCAAATTTTAATCTTTCACCTTAAACACAAAAAGGAAAACAAAATTTAGCTATTCCCTAAGTCAAATAATACATAAACAAATGTAAAACAACTAAAAAATTAAAACGCTTGGGTTGCCTCCCAAGAAGCCCTTGTTTATAATCGGAAGCTTAACTTTCTCGTGGGATCTCATTCCAAGATGTTGAGTTTGATGGGCAGTGACTTGCAATTTAGTGCTCCATCAATGTACGGCTTCAATCGCTGCCCATTCACCTTAAATGTACCCTTTTCCTCATGCGAGATCTCAACAGCTCCATATGGGTAGACTTGGGTAACTATGAAAGGTCCGGACCATCTAGACTTAAGTTTTCCGGGAAAGAGCCTAAGTCTAGAATTGTATAGCAGTAATTTTTAACCCACTTCAAAGTTTTTCTTTGTTATGTGCTTGTCGTGCCACATCTTGGTCTTTTCTTTGTAAATACGGGCATTTTCATAAGCTTCATGACAAAACTCATCAAGTTCATTCAATTGCAGCTTTCTTTCTTCCCTAGCAGCTTGTAAATCCATGTTTAGCTGCTTTACTACCTAGTGTGCTTTATCTTCTGGCTCCACCAGCAAGTGACATGCCTTACCATATACCAAACGGAACAAAGACATGCCAATTGGAGTCTTAAATGCAGTAGGTATGCCCACAATGCATTATCTAACTTTCATGACCAATCCTTCCTGGATGCATTAACCGTCTTTTCTAGAACTTTTTTCAGCTCCCTGTTTGAAAGTTCCACTTGCCCGCTGGTCTGAAGATGGTAGGAGTAGCAACCCAATGTGTCACTCCATATTTTCCCAAGAGAGCTTCAAACTGCCTGTTGCAAAAATGAGTTCCTCCATCACTAATGATTGCCTATAATACACCAAATCTCGAGAAAATGTTTTTCCTCACAAAGTTCACCACCACTTTGGCATTGTTGAAGGGTAATGCAACTGCTCCCACCCATTTCGACACATAGTCAATGTAACATCTACTGAAAACTAGTACAATGCATGCATAATAACAATAGAAAATTGGGCCCAAAGTTTTCTTTTCATTACAATTCATGTGTCTTTTATACATAAGGGGTACTGTTTACAAAAATGTATTTTAAAAGACGAAACAAGGGAAACAGTGTAGCTATTGCTCCTCGCTCGCCGACGCCCCTCCGACCGCATCAACACCTAGAACCTGCATCCACAAAGGAAAATAACGGGGTGAGCACAAATAATGCTCAGTAAGTAAAACCCTCTAACTGTATGTCCCCGTGTGTGACTCTTAATTCTTTTCCTTTTTCTAATTCTGTTTCTGTTTCTACTAAATACCATGGCCTCATCTTACCGGAGGCATGGTCGGATGGCGTTCACACAGCACCATCTCACTCTCCATGACTATCGGGTGGAATTCACACGGTACCAACCCGTTCTTAGTGACTACCGAGTGGGGATCACAAAGCACCAACTCGGTTTTCCTAACTATCGGGTGGAGATCACCTAGCACCTACCCATTCCTCATGATTTTTGGGTAACGATCACCAAGCATTAACCCGTCTCTAGTCACTATCGGGTGATGGTCACAAAACATCAACCCACTTCTACTAAATGTCGGATGATGATCACAAAGCATCAACCTACATATCTCTTAACTAACTGGGTAGTGGTCACAAAGCATCTACCCATTTCTATTACTCATTGGGTGACGATCACAAAGCATCGACCCATCTCTAAGGCTATTCGGGTGATGATCACGAAGCATCAATCCGATTCCCATAACGGTCGGGTGATGATCACCAAGCATCATCCCAACTATACTACTCTTCTAATTCACTCTATTGTAGCATTTCTCAATGCTCTCTACTCATAGGGTAATTGCATACACAATTTTCCTACACTTTCTTAGGTCACTTTTCAATGTACAACTAGTGCCTATGGATGGTTCAACTTCACCAATGCACTTATGAGATGCCAACATGCAATGTTGCAAGAATTAAGGTTCACTACTCACACTCAAACCTCTATTAGGCATTTCATCAAACAACTCATGTGCACTATAAAACTCTATTATAGCAATGATTCTAACACTTTTTCTAACCATCCAAAATGGGGAAAAACCCCTTCACATAGCCACAAAACCTGCCATAGAAAACACTTCCAAAAAGGGGATCCATAACACCCCTTCAATTCCATCTCAACTACCTCTCTAACCCAACAACTCATTTCTCATATTTGCAAGGTATTAACATTCACAAAGCATAGAAATCTCTATTTAAACCTCCATACATGGCATATCACATGCACATCACATACATACATCATTTCTATCAAAACCCTAATCAAGAAAATTCATAAATCTCAACTTGGGTTGGGTTTTACTTACCTTGTTATGGAGAGACTTCACCAACTCTTCCTTTCACTTGTTTTGCTTGACTTTTCCTCTACTCTTAACCAAAAGAATAAAAACCCTCAAACTTCAATATAGGTTAAAACTCCTAAATCACACAACTTAAGTAGGAAATCCTTACCTTAGGAAGCCTTAGGTTGCTTTTCTACCCCAAATCACTTCAAAAACCCCTTGAAATTCCTTGATCAAAAGAAAAGAGAAGTTGAGAGGAGCAAAGATAGAGAGTTGCGTTTTTGGAGAAGAAGAATGAGGGGTTTGCTAATTCTAATTCCTTTTAATGAAATATATAAACAATCATTCCCATTTTGCCCTTACTCTTCTTTGGGAATTCCATCTATATCCTTTGATTCATTACAAACTCACCCCCATATCAATATATTCTCCATGAAAAATCCTTACAATTAACTCCCCACTTTTCTTGCCAATTAGGGGTAGAATGGTCAAATTGCCCATTAGGGAAGAAAATATCTAAAACTTAACCAACATTTTAATCGGGCTCACCGCGTAAGAAACTTTGTCGCCGCGTGTAACCGTCCCAGAGTTTCCCGTGGTTTCAACACATCTTCGCCACAACGAAGATTCTTCTTCGCCACGAAGCTTGGTACACTAAGCTTCTTCTATTTCCAACCAATTTCAGGGCAAACATTCAATACAACGTTCAATCAAATAATATTACCAAAAACCAACGCAAATAAGAGCGAAAGAGGAAACAATAACTACGTACCTCAAGTGGGGCGTTACAATTAATAGCCACTAAGATATACAAATTCCCATATAAATTCAGGAAAGGGCCCATGAAGTTAATCCCCCACACGTCGAAAAGTTCAACAACCAAGATGTTATTCAATGGCATCTCATCCCTCCTTGAAATATTTCCACTCTGTTGACATTGGTCACATTCTTGAACAACCCAGAAAGCATCCTTGAATAGAGTTGGCCAATAAAATCTAGATTGAAGGACTTTAGCTACTGTTCTAGTTCCTCCAAAGTGACCTCCGACTTCCTTCTCATGGCAATGCCTTAAAATACTCCATTTCTTCTTCAAGGACACACCTTCGTATCATCTTATCTGCACAATGTTTATACAAAAATGGTTCTTCCCAAAAGTAGAATTTCAAGTCAGAGAACAATTTCTTCTTTTGCTAGAAAGTCATGACACTTGGAAGCACTCTTGATGATAAGTAATTTGAAATATCCGCCCAAGGTGCTTCTTCAACACTCATCAATTTCTCATCCTGGAATGTCTCCTTGATTTGAGTTTCCTCTTCACTTCCCCGTGCTGGTTGTTCAATCCTTGATAGATGATCTATTACCACATTTTCTGACCTTTTTTTTCTCGGATTTCCAATTCAGACTCTTGCAGTAGTAGGATCCATCTTATTAGCCTTGGTTTTGCTTCTTGCTTTGCCAACAGATGCTTGAGTGCTGAATGGTTCATGTAGGCAATCGCCTTAGCACCTAGCAAATAAGAACGAAATTTGTCAAGTGCAAAACCAACGGCTAAAAGCTCTTTTTCAGTAGTGGTGTAATTCAATTGTGCATCGTTAGTGTCTTGCTAGCATACTGAATTACATGCAAAACCTTGTTCTTTCTTTGTCCTAAAACCACTCCTAATGCAAAATCACTAGCATCACACATCAATTCAAATGGGAGTTCCCAATTGGGAACTGCAATAATGGGTGCAGACACTAATAATTTCTTTACAGTTTGAAAAGCATGGATGCATTCATCATCAAAATCAAAGGATGCATCTTTAATCAACAAATTGCAAAGGGGTTTAGAGAACTTAGGGAAATCCTTTATGAATCTTTTATAGAACCCCGCATGCCCCAGGAAACATTTTGTAGGTGGCGGTAGCTTCTCAATCACTTCCGTTTTAGCTCGATCCATTTCAATCCCATTCTTTGAAATTCGGTGACCGAGCACTATGCCTTCTTGAACCATGAAGTGACACTTCTCCTAGTTAAGTACCAGATTTGTATCTTGACATTGCTGCAAAACAAGGGAAAGGTTAGAAAGGCAATTATCAAAAGAAGAACCAAAAACAAAGAAGTCATCCATGAAGACTTCTATGAACCGCTTCACCATGTCACTGAATATCGACATCATGCATCATTGAAATGTGGTTGGTGCATTGCACAACCTAAAAGGCATCCTTCTGTAAGCAAAGGTACCATAAGGACAACTGAATGTCGTCTTTTCTTGATCTTCAAGGGTAATGGGGAATATGATTATATCCTGAATAACCATCCAAGAAACAATAGTACGCATGCCCCGCTAGCCTTTCCAACATTTGATCAACGAATGGAAGTGGAAAATGATATTTTCTTGTTGCTTCATTCCACTTCCTATAGTCAATACATTCCCTCCAACCTGTGACTATCCTAGTCGGTATCAATTCATTGCTTTCATTCTTCATTACCGCGATACCTCCTTTCTTTGGGACCACTTGCACCGGGCTCACCCAAGGGCTATCTGAAATAAGGTAGATGATGCTTGCATCTAAGAGTTTTACTACTTCCTTTCTCACCACTTCCTTCACAGAAGGATTTAATCTTTGTTGTAGTTGCATTCTAGGCCTGACATCATCTTCCATGAGAATCTTGTGCATACAAAGAGATGGAGAAATGCCTTTAATGTCATAAATGGTCCATCCAATGGCTGATTTATGCTCTCTTAACACTCAAATCAATCTCTCTTCCTTTACTTTACTCAACTTTGCATTGATGATTACCGGAAAGGATTCTGATTCACCAAGATACACATATTTAGGGTGAGATGGTAAAGGCTTTAGTTCAAGCTTTGGAGGTTCTTCCGTTCTTGCCTTTTCCTTCTCTTTTTCTATTTCAAAATCTTCAAATTCTGGATCTTGGCTTGTGTTTATTGGTTAGAGTGTTTCCAAATACCTAGCATACTCATTCTTCTTCGGCTCGTCTACCTCGGTTGTTTTGGATCGGGTAATGGAAGTTTCTATAGGTAGTTGAGGGGTGATCTCTTTGATAATATCCGTTACAAGTTTATCCACCAAATCCACACTAAAACATGAATCTAACTCTGATGGAAATTTCATAGCCTCGAAGACATTAAAAGTCACTGTTTCATCTTGGACCCTTAGGATTAACTTTCCTTGTTGAACATCAATCAAAGTCCTTCCTTGTAACAAGGAATGGTCTTTCCTAAAATAAGCAGTATTTCCTTGTCTTCTTCCATGTCCAACACAACAAAGTCCGCAGGGAAGATGAACTTATCCACTTTAACTAACACATCTTCAATGATACCCCGTGGATGCTTGATGGATCGATTTACGAGCTACAAGGATACGATTGTGGGATTCACCTCACCAATCCCTAGTTTCCTGAAAACAAAAAAAGGCATTAGGTTAATGCTAGCACCTAAATCACATAAAACTCTATCAAATGTAATATCTCCTATAACACAAAGGATAGTGAAGCTCCCTAGATCCTTGAGTTTTAGTGGTAGCTTCTTCTATAGAATGGCATTGCACTCTTCTATAAGCATCATTGTTTCATCCTCTTCCAGCTTCCTTTTGTTTGAAAGGATCTCCTTCAAGAATTTAGCATAACTAGGCATTTGCAAAAGGTATGTTAATCTGTAATTTTTTAAATACATCTAGGAATTTCATAAACTGCTTATCCTGATTTTGCTTTATGAGTCTCTGAGGAAAAGGAATAGGAGAGGTATGATGTGCCAACTCTGACGGTATCTCTGGAAATGGTAGCTTCTCTTTTCTTCTCTTTTACACTCTTTCTTGATGAAGTTCATTTTCTTGGCTCTATACTTTCTCCTTCACTATGATTTCTTCATCAACTTTTTCCTCATATTCTCCATTCTTCTCTGAAGGGTTCTCATCCTTCTTCCTTGATTCAATTTCTTCTATGACTTTCCCACTTTGTAAGGTGATGGCATTTGCTTGTTCACATGAGTTAGTCATTGTATTGCTTGGCAAAGAACCTTGAACTCTCTCATTCAACTTTTTTGAAATTTGTCCCAACTGTACTTCCAAATTTCTGATGGATGCTACTTGGTTTCTAAAATTGGACAGTGTCTCATTCATGAAGTTTGTGGTCTCTTGCATGAATTTCCTGAACATATTCTCCAACTTTGATACCCTTTACTCTATTGGTTGAAGATTCACCACTTTTTGATGATTTGGTACTGTCCTTTGGTTTGGTTGATTGCCTTGATTGCTCCAAGAAAAATTTGGGTGATTTCTCCATCCAAGATTGTAGGTGTTGGAAAAAGGATTATTCTGGGGTCGCTAATTTCTGGCCAAGTAATTGACTTGCTCTAAAGATGAAGATGATGAAGCAAAGGTGTTCCCCACTTGGTAGTCAATTTTTGCATGGTTACCTACACACAAGTCACATGTTAATTGAGGTGCTTGAATAGAATTAACCTGCATACCTCTTAATTGTTTCTGAAGTGCTGCTAGTTGGGCTGAAATGGTCGTGTAAGCGTCAACTTCATGAACACCCATAGACTTCTTCGGATGTATTCTCTCATTAGGTCTTTGATAGTTGTTACTTGTCAGGACTTCAAGTAACTCATAGGCTACTTTAGGTGTCTTATTTTGCAATGCTCCTCCAAATGCTGCATCCGCCATTGTTTGCACATTCAGAAGCAACCCATTATAGAAGGTTTGGACTTGAATCCAAACAGGCAAACCATGGTGTGGACACTTCCTCATTAGTTCCTTATATCTTTCCCATGCTTCATATAGTGACTCGTTCTCATCCTGCATAAATGATGTGATGTCGTTTCTCATCTTTGCTAATTTCGCTTGTGGGAAATATTTAGTTAGGAACCTTTGTGCCAATTCATTCTAAGTGGTGATTGTTCCTATTGGTAGTGCCAATAACCATCCCTTTGCTTTATCTCTTAGTGAAAATGGAAATAATCACAACCTGATGGCATCATCTGACACTTTGTTTGCTTTAAATGGGTCGCATATCTCCAAAAAGTTAGCAATATGTGAGTTTGGATATTCACTTTCATTTCCCCTAAACTGTATCGACTGTTGGATCATTTGAATGATTGCCAGCTTTATCTCAAAATTGTTGGCTTGAACCGGTGGCCTTGTGATACTTAGACCATTACCATGAACTGTGGGCACTGAGAATTCCCTTAAAGTTCTATCGTTCGCCATTTCTGTGCGTAGTGTCTCTTCTCTCTCTCTTCGTTCCCTAACAAGTCTTCTAATTGATCTCTCGATCTCTAGATCAATGGGAACAATAGGGATACTTCTTACTCTTTGCATAAACTACAGAAGGAAGAAAAAGGAAGATCGTGAGATTACACAAACTAAAAGGAATGAAAGTGAAACTAAATGTAAAACTGAAATTTAAAGCTTCAACTTTGCGAAAATTAGAAGAATTCAATATTAGTACAAAATCAATCCTCAGCAACGGCGCCAAAAACTTGATGTGTAGTTTGACAAACATGCATATTTAGCAAGTGCACTAGTCGCAAAAAGTAATACAATGATGAAGTAGAGTATTGTTCCCACGAGGATTGCGTGCTAATTACCGAGTTTCCTAATTCTATTACTAATTGAAGAATACAAAAATGTTGGAATTGTGGGGGAAAGTAAAGCTAGAATTAAAACACAAAATCAAACAACTAAGATTAACACTAAACCAATCAACACAAATTCAAATCAAGGCAAAAGAGGTTAGGGTTCGACTTCACTAGGATACTCTAGTTTAACCTACAATTTCTATTGCTTCCAAATTCACATGCAAGGATTATAAATTGAATTCCTTAAGTTGTAGAATATACCTTCTCAGGCTATATTCTTCTACCTAGCCCTATTAAACTTCCTTAGCCAACAAAATGAAGGTTAATAGTTCAAAGTCTATCAAACCAAATGGAATCCTAAAAAGATTTCATAGATTGCTAAACCTATCTCTAGCGTTTGCTTAATCTACGGTGTTTACTCTAAGAAGCTAGCACATGAATCACTTCTCAATCTCATCATGCTCAACATCAATTGAATCAAAAAGAAATCAACATCCAACTACATTAAGAACAATAATAAACACATAATCCAAGCAATAGAACTAAAAAACAGCACAAATTTATAGATTAAACCATTGTAATCCAAGTTACATTAAAACCCTAACCCAAAAGTGAGTTAGTTCATGCTCAAAATAAAGAAAAACATCACATACACCATAAATGTGGAGTTCAACATATTAGAAATTGAAAGAGGAATGAATTCTTCCCTATTTTGGAGACCCAAATTCCTCAAATCTCATTCTCTTCTTCCCTTATCTAACAATGTCAACTGCCTTTCAAAAATGAAATAAGTCTCACTTAAATAGTCAGCCAAAAACCCTAGGAACTAATACAATACAAGTAAAATGCAACGTTTTACATAAACAGAATTTTGTAGTTTTTGCCGCGTCGAAAAAGAATCTCGCCGCGGCATCGATTTGAATTTTTGTTGAACCATTTGACCTGAGGCTAGCTTGCCGCGGCGAAGAAAGAACCTTGTCGTGGCGAACTTTTGCTAAACTTTTCTAAAATTACGAAACTATCCTCTGCTTGTTTCTTCGCTTGAGTGTTCGATCCTTGTGATCCCCAATAGGAACAAACTTAACAGTGCTTCCAATAAGCATCAGAATTCCCCCGATTACTGAATTTCGCTTGATTCTAGGTCCAGAAACTCATGTTCACTCGGTTTTGCTCCAACTGTATGTTTTGGCCTGAAACGTAAAATATACGTATTTAAGAATCAATTTCGGCACAAAACTTAATAAGAAGTATCTGAAATCCTACAAAAAGCACAAAGAAAATAGTATAATCCTAGGATTATTAACCATCAAGCAATTCAATCCTAATGGCTTGTTCTACTCTAATAGGCATTAACCCTAATCTCTTAATCATACCATAGGAGATGAAGGAATGTGTAGCACGAGAATAAATCAAGGCATACAAGGGAGTATCATGGAATAATAACTGACCTGAAACTACTGAAAGGCTGGCATTTGCCTGCATTTAGGCCACATTATATACCTTGGTTATCGTGCCTCCAACTGTGGGTACTTATGCTGCAGAACTGGCGTGCTGTCGTAGGCACCCAGAATTAAAACCCTAAAAATACACATAGTAGTGTGAGTAGGGATCGCTCCCACGGAGAGTGTCTAGCCGAGTTTTATGTTACGTGAACCAGTATGGGGGGGATTTGAGTAAAAACAGAAACAATTTCAGGAAAAGAAATTCAACCTAAATCACCGAAATTAATCAAAATAACGAAACTTGTCTTAGAGTAGATGCCCTAGAGCCAATCAATTATTGTAGAATTGACTCTTTGTAATAATGTTCATTAATCAATAATAAAAAGCATTTTATTCTATATCGCGTAAATCATTATTATTGCAATATGTATTGATAAATGTCCTTAGAATGGTAGAACCGTGACGAGGGTATCAAGTGTTTCAAATCTTGATAGTGAGAACCCTATGAACACATATGGTGGCCATTCTAGAAACGTCTGTAGCCCCAGTATTATTCTGAAGTAAGGGCACAGATAATACGGTAAGGCTATCATAGTGTTGAACGACCCTGTCGAAAGGCAGTGGCTGATCTCACTTGTCAAGGTTGTTTGGTGACAACCTGGTGCAACACATGGGTTCTTGTTGTAGGCGGATATACCGCAGCAAGTTCACTGGACTGACCCACCAGAGGATTCCATATGGATGGTAACCCCAATGTCTTTATGGAACAAATCCTCTAACGAATGGTGGTGCATGTGATCCTTAGACTTGAGATCACCAGAGCGCCTTGTGCACCGATTGGTACAGTTTGACACTAGCCTAACGCAGTTCTATTTAGAGCTATCAGTACGGTGGTGATTGACTATATCAAGGAGTATATCAAGACTATGGTGGATTGATAGAGGATTCATCACTCCCGGGTATGGGAGAAGTTATCTCACGGCGCAATTCAGTATATGGCAATGACACTAAAAGCGTGGCCACGTGGGATTGAGTTGTTGCTCTATCCAGTTATAATACGGGTCATTGGTCCTAAACCGAATTATATAATATCGAGAGTAACCGAAGGTTGACACTATTTCTATGCCTTCGTCTCATCGAGATAACGTATGATGAAAGGATCGAATTGTACGGTAACCATATTGTTGACAGGTAGCCACTTTGCTGAATCTGAATCTATCGAGTGGCCATGATGCCTTGCTAGGGGCCAATCTTGGTCTGTGTATAAGTGAGACGATTAATTGGTGTTAATCGCAATACTATACACTATCGGTATAATGAGGAGCCTATGGGTCACACACATAGAAGATAATTTAAGACTCAGGAAGAAATAAGGGTGTTTTCGTCTTTTTGGGCGACAGGTATTTTGGTAATTTCACAATGCAATTAAATTTACTGAGGTCTTAGCCTTTATTTAATTTGTTAGAAAAAATTAAATAAGTGAAATTCCATTTAAATATATGTTCACATATATTTAAATAAATTATCATTATTGTTAAATGTTAATATATATATTAATTGATTTTTAATTGAAATAATGATGAAATAAATAAAATATCTAATTTGGGAGTGTTTGGCAACATGGGGTGTTTGGGTTGGAGCCCAAGCCCATTCCATGTGAGAATAGGGCAACTTAGTTTGCCTAAAAGAAAATGTGTGTGTGAAATTAAAAAGTTTTTTTTAGTTCATTTTTTAATTAAAAACAAACACACACAGCAGCCCCATTTTTACTCTCACTCTCACGCCACTTTCACCTTTTGATTGAAAAATCAAATACTCCTTTTTCTTCTTGATTTCTTAAGGCCAAGGAGGATCTAGCAAATCCCTCCTTGGTTCTTGGTGGTTGTCTTCGTGTGGACTTCTTGGTTCGATCCTATACTTGGATCGGTAGCAAACACGTTCAGAGACAATATTGGTGGAGCCTCCAACGTGGGTATGGTTTCTCAAACCTTGAACTAATTTTCTGCAGATTTGTTTATTTTATATAAACTGTGATTTTTGTACCCAGATCTTGGTTCTAAGGAACGATCCATAGAGTTTATGTTTTTGTTTTCCACTGCATAACTGGGTCATTTACTAACAGTGGTATCAAAGCCTCGGGTATCAAATTTTACAGTTTATTGTATGATTTATAACATGTATTTGGTTGACAACATGTTGTTTTTGAAAAATCTGAAAAAATCTGAAAATCTGCAAAATCCGTTTATGGATGAATGATTCAAATGATAAACTGGTTTAATAATGTGTCGATGAATGATATATTGGTTGGTTAATATCCTGGTTGAACGTATGTGCATTTTGATTTGATTTGGATTCGTGTTTATACACAAAAACTGCAAAAAACGCGAACTATACGATTGGGGATTTGTGACACAGCGGAGGAGCCTCTGGAAAGTTTCGTCGCGGCGAAGATAAAACCTTCGCTGTGGTGAAGGCTATGGCGGCAAAGTACATACTGTATGCCTCGCGGCGAAGATAAAACCTTCGCCGTGGCAAAGTCTGTGCTTCCTCGCCGCGGCGAAGACCGTAGCTTTCCCAATTCTGTATTTTTTTGCAAAGGGTCTAATCTGCAGTTTTTAATAACCTGTAAAGCCAATGTACATTCTGCACATTTAAGAGGGTAATTTATTAATAAACCCACCCAATTTAAAAATTGATTATTTTTTGAAATGTCTGCTTTGTACTTGTTTGTATATTGCATGGTGCCCGGTACATGAGCCTTAGACCTAAGGGTGAATGTTTTAAATTATTTTGGGTATGTATGGTTGTAATATTTTAAATAGGGCCTGTGTGTCCTGCCTTCTCTCCTCTTTTTGATGTACATTCTTTTCTCATCTCATTCCCCTCGAATGTAAATCGAGGTTTTCAAATTTGTTGATGAAAAATTAGTTTAATATTAATTTTATTGTAAATTTAGAATGACGTTTTTGTAATGTACTTGGAGTCGGAGCAAAAGACAAAGTAACCATACTTGAAGACTCAAGATATTTATTAGACCCCTCAATAGACCCACCGATCCCTCTAGGCTCGAGGAAATCGGTTTTAGTTAGGCCATGTACTGGCACATTTAATATTTTGCTTAGAATGCATGCTAAGGTTGAATGTTGAATAACATGCCAAACAATGTCATTCTAACAAAGATAATAATCTGATGAAACGTTAAATAACAAACCTCTCAACTAAGTATATTAAGTCACGAATGCCTTCCATCACCATGGTTTTAATCAAACCACTGTTCGTCGAAACCTTGTTCGCCAAAGCGAAGGGTACACTTACCAGGTGGGAGGTTAAAATTCATTGGAGTTTTCCTTAATGGTGATGGGTCGACTTAAAATGACGGTTTTGCTTGTTCGCCAAAGCGAAGGTTGATAAACGCGTCATAGGCGAAGTAGAGCAGTACACATATTATGTGTACGTGGTGACATGTAGTGTCCACTCTACTGATACTGAGAATCACACTTGAGGACAATGGTTGGAGCCATTGGATTGTGTGATTGGGTTGTTGGCTTTTTCACATTTGAGGTTGATGGGAGCTATCAATTGGTGTGGATTAAGTTTGTTGGCCTACCTAATCAACTCATTTTGGCTTGTTCACCAAAGCGAAGGTTTGAAATGGGCAAGATGGGATCTCGGTCCACTAGGAAAGCCAACAGGCTTTCCCGAGTTAATAGTGAGGGCTATTGGCTTGAGTAAAATAGTGGGAGCATCGTTTAATAAAAGACCATATTAAATAATAATGAACTTTATAATAACTTTATCTTTTCTGCAATTGTAGATTCACCGAAAATGAGCATTATGAACCTGTGACCGATAATCGAAAAAGAAAACAGGTTGGATGGATCCAATTTCTCAGACTGGTATCGTAATCTTCGGATTATACTTAAGTCAGAAAAGAAATTGTATATCCTTGAAAAGTCATACATGGCTGAGCCTGATCCTGATGCCACTCAGGAAGTTAAGGATACTTATCAAAAGTTCCTTGATGATGCTGATAGCATACAATGCTTGATGTTAGCATCGATGACACCTATGCTGCAAAAGCAGCATGAGAATATGGATGCTTCTTCCATAATTCTACACCTCAAGGAGCTTTACGAAACAAATGCTCGACATGAGAGGTAAAAGGTGTCGAAAGCACTATTTGGGAGTCGTCTGACTGAGGGTGCCTAAGTTGGTCCTCATGTGCTCAAGATGATCGAGCACATAGAGAGGCTTAAAACTTTGGGATGTGGCTTGGATGCGAATTACAAATGGATTTAATACCGCAATCCTTGTCTGACTCTTATGCTCCGTTCATAATGAATTTCAATATGAACACGATGGAGAAAACCCTGTCAGAACTTCTGGACATGCTGAGGACTGCAGAGCAGGACTTGAAAAATTCCAAGCCTATTTTCTTGGTTGCCCGCCAGAAAGCGGGAAAGGTAACGGCAAGGGTAAGGCTAAGGCCAAACCCAAGCCCAAGCCTAAAGGACAGGTTGCTCTTGGTCCCGAGAGGCAGGCATAGGAAAGGGCAAGGATCGTTTTTTGTGGCAAGCCCGCCTACCGGAGGAAACACTCGCAAGGACTTTCCTCGAAAGCAAGAAGAAGTCGAGGCTACGACTTGGTACTTTCATGATTGAGATTAACTTCTCCCTCAACATCTTGGGTCATGGACACAGGATGTGGTACTCACATTTGTACTGATGTGTAGGGACTAAGGCAGAGTAGAGTGCTCGCCAAGGGAGAGGTGGACCTACGAGTTGGAAATGGAGCACATGTGGCTGCATTAGCTGTAGGGACTTATTGTTTATCTTTGCCTACGAGCTTATTTTTGGAACTACATAATCAAGTTATCACGTACCTTCTATTTCTAGAAATATTATTTCGTATCCGTTTTGGATAATATGGGGTATCATTTTTAGATATCTAATGGATTGTTGTCCTTTAGTTTGAATGGTATTCTATTTGGAATTGCAAGGTTATATAATGGATTATATGTTCTTGATTTAAACAATAAAGATATTCTCAATATTGAAACCAAGAAAGCTAAACATAGCGATCAAAACCAAACATATCTCTGGCATTGTAGATTGTGTCATGTTAATAAGACTCGCATTGCAAAACTTCAAAGGGATGGAGTTTTGGCCCCTTTTGACTTCCAATCATTTGAGGTATGCGAGTCATGCCTTTTAGGCAAGATGACCAAGTCTCCTTTCACAGGGACAAAGTGAAAGGGCTCTACTGTTAGGGCATCATCCATAGTGATGTATGTGGTCCACTAACAGTTGAAGCCAGAGGTGGATATTCATACTTCATCACATTTACTGATGATTTCAGTAGATATGGTTATGTCTACCTTATGAGACATAAATCTAAAGCCTTTGATAAATTCAAGGAATTCAAGAATGAAGTACAGAATATGTTGGCCAAAAGTATTAAAGCTCTTCGGTCGGATCGAGGAGGTGAATACTTAAGCTCGGGGTTTTCTGAGTACCTGAAGGAATGTGGGATAGTATCACAACTCACCCCTCCTTATATACCCCAACACAATGGAGTGTAGCCCGGAGGAATAGGACCTTACTTGACATGGTTAGGTCCATGATGAGTTTTAGCGATTTGCATCGCTCGGGTTGTGCCCTGAGACTACTATCACGTTTTGAACCTATGTGTCAAACATCAGATAAGACTCCATATGAGCTATGGAGTGGAACGAAAGCCCAACTTGTCTTATCTAAGGATTTGGGGTTGCGAAGCTTATGTTAAGAAATTGACTTCGAACAAGTTGGGCCCAAAATCTTGTAAATGTATATTTGTGGAGTATCCAAAGGAGACCAAAGGATTTCAATTCTACCACCCAGAAGAGCGTAAAATCTTTGTTGCTCGATCTGGTGTCTTCCTAGAAAAGGAACATTTTGTAAGAAGTACTAGTGGGAGAAAAGTAGAACTCGATGAAGTTCTAGAACCACAAGATATACTAGACGAAGGACAGGATGATGTACCACAGGAAGTGGTTGAGCATCGTGAGGAGGTTACTCCACAAATTGTGGATCAAAGTGAACCACCTCAGCAGGGGAGCTACGTAGATCTGGGAGAGTACGCCATGAGCCCGAGAGATACGGTTATCTCGTGACTCAACATGGTGACGTACTAGTCTACCAAGACGATGAACCCAGAACCTACGAAGACGCTATATCAGATCCAGATTCCGTTAAATGGCTTGAAGCCACGAAATCTAAGATGGACTCCATGTACCAGAACCAAGTGTGGTCTCTGGTGGAACCACCTGAAGGGATAAAACCCATAGGGTGTAAATGGGTCTTCAAGAAGAAGACTAACATGGATGGCAACGTGCATACTTATAAAGCACGGCTGGTTTCCAATGGTTTCAAACAAATTCATGGCATTGACTATGAAGAAACCTTTTTGTCGGTTTCCATGATTAAATCCATCTGGATTATGCTTGCAATTGCTGCATATCATGACTCTGAAATTTGGCAAATGGATGTGAAAACTGCTTTCCTGAACGGAAACCTTGAGGAGGATGTGTATATGACACAACCTGATGGTTTCGTTCTTGATAGTCAAGCTAATAAGGTATGCAAGTTGCAGAGATCCATTTATGGACTCAAGCAAGCTTCAAGGAGCTGGAACATTCGTTTTGATGAGGCCGTAAAAGAATTCGGTTTTATCAAAAACAAAGATGAGCCCTATGTTTACAAGAAAGTGAGTGGGAGCGTAGTAGCATTCCTAGTGTTATATGTCGATGACATACTTCTGATCGGGAATGATATACCGAACTTGCAGTCGGTAAAAACTTGGTTATCCAAGTGCTTCTCCATGAAGGATTCAGGGGAAGCAGCCTACATCCTTGGTATAAAGATCTATCGTGATAGATCGCGTAGGTTGCTTGGCCTAAGTTAGAGTGCATATATTGACAAAGTACTGAAACGATTCAGTATGGAAGAACCTAAGAAAGGATTTCTTTCGATGTCACATGGTGTTTATCTCTCTAAGGAATTGTGTCCTAAAACGCAAGATGAGAGAGATAGGATGAAGAGGATCCCATATGCATCAGCAATTGGATCCATCATGTATGCCATGCTATGTACTCGGATTGATGTCTCATGTTTTTTGAGCACTTGTAGTAGATATCAATCGGATCCAGGTGAGCGTCACTGGATGGCTGTCAAGAATATTCTTAAGTACTTGAAGGGGACTAAGGATATGTTCTTGGTTTATGAAGGGGAAGATAAGCTCACTGTAAGAGGATACAGTGATGCTAGTTTCCAAATGGACAAAGACAATTATCGATCACAATCAGGGTTTGTATTTTGTCTCAATGGCGGTGCAGTGAGTTGGAAGAGCTCCAAGCAAAGCACTGTGGCAGACTCTACAATGGAGGCTGAGTATATTGCATTATCAGATGCGGCCAAGGAGGCAATCTGGATTAAGAAGTTCGTCACAGAACTTAGTGTGATTCTTACGATTGTTGATCCTATAGATATCTATTGTGACAACAATGGAGCAATTGCTCAAGCTAGGGAACCACGGTCTCATCAAGTCCGCATACATACTGTGACGCATTCCATCTCTACGAGAGATATTGAGAGGAAAGGCAGTGTATTAGTAAAGCACACGACGACAACTCAGCAGATCCACGATTTGCCTCTCGTCGTGCACAGAAGCATGAAAGGCACTTGAAATCATTTGGTATTAAATACATGAATGATTGGCTATAGTGCAAGTGGGAGATTGTTAGAGTAGATGCCCTAGAGCTAATCAATTATTGTAGAATTGACTCTTTGTAATAATGTTCATTAATCAATAATAAAAGGCATTTTATTCTATATCGCGTAAATCATTATTATTGCAATATGTATTGATATATGTCCTTAGAATGGCAGAACCGTGACGAGGGTATCAAGTGTTTCAAATCTTGATAGTGAGAACCCTATGAGCACATATGGTGGCCATTCTAGAAACGTCCGTAGCCCCAGTATTATTCTGAAGTAAGGGCACAGATAATACGATAAGGCTATCATAGTGTTGAACGACCCTGTCGAAAGGCAGTGACTGATCTCACTTGTCAAGGTTGTTTGTGTGACAACCTGGTGCAACATATGGGTGCTTGTTGTAGGCGGATATACCGCGACAAGTTCACTAGACTGACCCACAAGAGGATTCCATATGGATGGTAACCCCAGTGTCTATGGAACAAATCCTCTAACGAATGGTGGTGCATGTGATCCTTAGACTTGAGATCACCGGAGCGCCTTGTGCACCGATTGGTACAGTTTGACACTAGCCTAACGCAGTTCTATTCGTGACTATCAAGATGGGGGTGATTGACTATATCAAGGAGTGTATCAAGACTATGGTGGATTGATAGAGGATTCATCACTCTCGGGTATGGGAGAAGTTATCTCACGGCGCAATTCAGTATATGGCAATGACACTAAAACTGTGGCCACAGTGGGATTGAGTTGTTGCTCTATTCAGATTATAATATGGGTCATTGGTCCAGAAACTGAATATATAATATCGAGAGTAACCGAAGGTTGACACTATTTCTATGCCTTCGTCTCGTCGAGATAACGTATGATGAAAGGATCGAATTGTACGGTAACCATATCGTTGATAGGTAGCTACTTTGCTGAATCCGAATCTATCGGGTGGCCATGATTCCTTGCTAGGGGCCAATCTTGGTCTGTGTATAAGTGAGACGATTAATTGGTGTTAATCGTGATACTATACACTACCGATATGATGAGGAGCCTATGGGTCACACACATAGAAGATAATTTAAGACTCGGGGAAGAAAGAAGAAGGGCTTTTCGCTTTTTGGGCGAAAGGGTATTTTGGTAATTTCACAGTGTAATTAAATTTGCTGAGGTCGTAGCCTTTATTTAATTTGTTAGAAAAAATTAAATAAGTGAAATTCCGTTTAAATATATGTTCGTATATATTTAAATAAATTATCATTATTGTTAAATGTTAATATATATATTAAATATATATTAATTGATTTTTAATTGAACTAATGATGAAATAAATAAAAATATCTAATTTGGGAGTGTTTGGCAACATGGGATGTTTGGGTTGGAGCCCAAGCCCATTCCATGTGGGAATAGGGCAACTTAGTTTGCCTATAAAAGAAAATGTGTGTGTGAAATTAAACAAGTTTTTTTTTTTTAGTTCATTTTTTAATTAAAAACAAACACACACAGCAGCAGCCCCATTTTTACTCTCACTCTCACGCCACTTTCACCTTTTGATTGAAAAATCAAATACTCCTTTTTCTTCTTGACTTCTTAAGGCCAAGGAGGATCTAGCAAATCCCTCCTTGGTTCTTGGTGGTTGTCTTCGTGTGGACTTCTTGGTTCGATTCTATACTTGGATCGGTAGCAAACACGTTCAGAGACAATATTGGTAGAGCCTCCAACGTGGGTATGGTTTCTCAAACCTTGAACTAATTTTCTGCAGATTTGTTTATTTTATATAAACTGTGATTTTTGTACCCGGATCTTGGTTCTAAGGAACAATCCATAGAGTTTATGTTTTTGTTTTCCGCTGCGTAACTGGGTCGTTTACTAACAACTTGGTCTAAGTCAACATCCACCATCGAAATCTTACAACTGATCATTGATACAAAAATAAATCAATTCTTACTTTGAGTATTCACCGCTAGAACTATTTCCCTATCTCTCATTAGTTGGAATTAATTAGGAAACAAGCGATCTAATTAATCTTACTACTAAACAACCCTAGACAAGCGCTAAAGATTTAATCTAGTGGTAGCCTTAAGACCTAGAGAGATCGATGAAACTGAACAACACAAATACAAGAGGTTGTATTTAATTCAGTCAAATGTCCTTCTTAAGACTTAACAATTCTTGACGCAGCAAACTCTTAAACCTTAATTACTTCACAAGTTAAAGGGATCAAACAATTACGGATTTGATATTTAACTTAGCAGTAGATTGCAACAAATAATAAACTAGTAGGCCTCCTAGTAATTAAACGTAACAATCATGACAATATGCATAGAAGAACGTCCAATACTCAAAACATAAATTGAACACTAAAAAATTAGATTAGATCTCACGGTTTTATTGATTCCGAGGTCTCCGTTTCCTTCGACCAAGTTATGAAAGTTTTAGCCTCTCATGGCCGTCACAAAAATCAAAAGAGAAAATTCCAGAAAAAAGAAAAGAGAGGCATGTGTAATCCTCCTTAATCTGATCTCTCTCCCTTTCTTAAGAATATCCAATTCAAAAGTATTTGAATTCTACTATATCTCCTCAAAATATTCTAATATCCTAAAATAACATTTATCCTAATCTGATTCTAATTAATTGAAAATAAAATAAAGCCCTAAAATAAAATAGTAAAGTGGTGTGTCCAGCTGTAACTTGCGTGCAACAGGTCTTCAAATCTTCCAATAATAAATTGCCTCATTGACTTGCATGATAGGCCAGAATGTTCCAGAACGTCAGCAGTGTAGGTGTATTAACTTCTAGCCCGATTACAACCTTTATTCAGCGAGTATCTCTCCAAAATCAAAACATTAAAGTTGTAGATCTCTTTCTTAGGGTTCCATGGCATTTTGAATCATCTCAATCAGAGCTCAGATGAGAGAGTTATGCCCAGATTACGAAGCGATGTCGAAACTGTTCGAATTCACCTAATTAGTTCCGTTTTGCATTTAACGCCTCCATTTGCATCCTAAATCAAAATAGAATAATAATGAGTACATTTAGGCAAAAAAATAAGTATAAAGGACTAGACATTAAGGGGGGTAAATATGTCATTTTGCATTCTCATCAAGAACCAATAGGACAATCTCTAGCAATATGACCGGGCTAGCGGAAACTGAAATAAACATTTGTCCCCACCAAACATTCACCCTTGTGTCTCCTCCGACATTTCTTACAGTAACTTATCTCACCTTTCCTCTACTGGCCCTTTTTCTTCATGTCTTTCTTGTTGGCTTTAGGTGGGACTCATTTCTTGTCGTTACCTTTATCGTCTTTGCCAACAACTTGTTCTACACTATTGCACTGGTCTATCTAGAGAGGATTGCTTGCCACTGTTGAGGGAAGAGCTAATATGGTCGCCTTCCTCAAGTACACCCCCATTTTGATGGCTCTAGCAAGAGCTTCACTATACATTTGGGAGGGTTGTAGACCCGACATAAAATCTCTGGCGATAGTGGGAATAAAGTTTGCCCACAAATCTCTCTAATCGGGTTTGTGGTATACACACCAGTGTGGGTGCAAACTTAGCCAAGGAGTTGAACTTGATTGAGTACTCTTTAATCGTCATATTTCCTTGTTGTAGACTAATAAACTCTTGCAGGTTAGAGGATATCATATTCGCTATCCAGTATTACTTCTCAAACAGTTCCTTGAACCTTGACAAAGTGAGAGTGGTGGTAACCTGAGTCTGCTCCATAAGCTTCCACCATGTCATAACATCCCCTCTTAACAAGTATGTAGCATACCAGATCTTCTCCTGGTTTTCCATACGAAATAAAGCAGTAGCTTTCTCCACCAACTTGATCCGTTGCTCTGCTACTATCGGATCATTATTGTTGATGAATTCTAGAGGATGATGTTTCCTTGAAGGGCCATAAATTGGTTAAATCTGCTTTGGAGGAACCATTGCTTATGGGATACTTGTCCCTATTGCTTGGCTTGGTACCACATTGGACGTCACCATCATCATCAGAGTACTTGTACTTTCCAGCGGGGTTCTTCTTAAAGCTCTATTAACAACCTCCTGGATCATATGCTACAATGTTGAAATATCTAAACCCGGAGCGATTGAAGTAGCAGCAACTTGGTTAGTAGCTTCAGGTGCAGCTGGAACATCTTGTGCATTCAAAGCATCATTGCGACCTAGATTTGTTCTCCTTGTTTTTCTCATATTCATTCCCTATCACAATCACACATATAAGTTTAATCATCTAAATCAATCCTTACCTAAAATCAAGTAAACATACTTACATCGATTGGACGCCCAGAGCAATGGAACTTTACATGAGGGATATTGATAAGAATGAAAAATGTCATATTTACCCCCCTTAATGTCTAGTATTTTATACTTATTTTTTGCCTAAATGTACTCATTATTATTCTATTTTGATTTAGGAGGCAAATGGAGGCGTTAATGCAAAACGGAACTAATTAGGTGAATTTGGACAGTTTTGACATTGCTTCGTAATCTGGGCATAACTCTCTCATCCGAGCTCCGATTGAGATGATTCAAAATGATGTGGAACCCTAAGAAAGAGATCTACAACTTTCATGTTTTGGTTTTGGAGATATACTTGCTGTATAAAGGCTGTAATCGGGCTTGAAGTTGACGCATCTGCACTACTGATGTTCTGGAACATTCCGCCTTGTCATGCAATTCAAATAGGCAGTTTATTATTGGAAGATTTGAAGACCTGTTGCACGCAAGTTACAGCTGGACACACCACTTTCTTATTTTATTTTAGGACTTTATTTTATTTTCAATTAATCAAAATCAGATTAGGATAAATGTTATTTTAGGATATTAGAATATTTTTATGAGATTTAGTACAATTCAAATACTTGAATTGGATATCTTTAAGAGGAGAGAGAGATCAGATTAGACAAAAAACAAACAGGCCTCTCTTCCTCTCTTCTGCAATTTTCTCTTTTGATTTTCGTGATGGCCATGAGTGGCTAATTTTCATAACTTGGTCGAAGGAAACGGAGACCTCAAAATCAATAAAACTGTGAGATCTGTCTGTTTTTAGTGTTCAATATATGCTCTGACTATTGGATGTTCTTCTATGCTTATTTTCATGATTGTTTCATTTAATTACTAGGAGGCCTACTAGTTTATTATTTGTTGCAATCTACTGCTAAGTTAGATATCAAATCTGTAATTGTTTGATCCCTTTAACTTGTGAAGTAATTAAGGTTTAAGAGTTTGCTGCGTCAGGAATTATTAAGTCTTAAGAAGAACATTTGACTGAATTAAATACAACCACTTGTGTTTGTGTTGTTCAACTCCATCGATCTCTCTAGGTCTTAAGGCTGCCACTAGATTAAATCTTTAGCGCTTGTCTAGGGTTGTTTAGTAGTAAGATTATTTAGATCGCTTGTTTCCTAATTAATTACAACTAAGGAGAGGTAGGAAAATAGTTCCGGAATGGCGGTGAATACTCAAAGTAAGTAAGAACCTTGATTTATTTTTGTACTCAATGATCAATTGTAAGATTCCTATGGTGGATGTTAACTTAGACCAAGTTTCGTTATTTTGATTGATTTATAATTTAGGTTGAATTGTTTTTCCTGAAATTGTTTCTGTTTTACTCAAACCCCCTCAGCCTTGTTCACATAACATAAAATTCAGTTAGACATTCTCCGTGGGAACGATCCTTATTCACACTACTACATGTATTTTTAGGTTTTAATCTTGGTTGCCTACGACAGCACATCAGATATTGTCATCAATTCTCATAAATGCATGACTCGGCAATAGAAAACATCTTAAAACACCCTTTTTAAAGTAACAAAATACTTGCTCTAATACCAAATGTAAAACCCCTCTCCAGTCGGATATTCTCTGAATATCCCTTAATGAGAATCCAGGGGATACATGTCTGGAGAACGAGTTGTATTTAGAAAAAACCTGTGCAACAAGAAGAAGAGGAAGAAGAAGAACAATCAAAACATATTTATAAGGTTGATGCTTCCAAAGATGTTTCACAAACATTTTTCATTTACATTATTTACATCAAGATAAAAACATCAGGATGACGATAAATCATCTCACCTCACGTGTAGCCCTATTGTCTCTAGTATCAAGAAGAAGAAGAAGAAGAAAAAGAATAAGAAGAATAAGAAGAAGAATGTAAACAATCAAAACATATTTATAGGGTGGATGCTTCCAAAGATGTTTCACAAACATTTTTCATTTACATTATTTACATCAAGATAAAAACATCAGGATGACAATAAATCATCTCCCCTTAAATGTGTATCTCTATGTCCTTAGTACTCAGAGCAATCAACAATAAAAGGGTGACCGCTAATCGCTCAGTAAAGAATGATCCATTTTATTCTAAATGTGCTATGCGACCTTCATTTAAACATATTTATTAACACTTTAACATCTAGATATGCTTCCCTTTTCTTACTATTCATATACTTTTCATCATTTTATCCCATGGCCATATAAAACATCAAGTGTACACATACAAGCAAGTATGTAAACTTAGTGCACACACATCACATGTCATGACATAACATCTAAATATCATCTAACATGAGTACAAATCATCCATAATGTAAATAACATCATAACTCATGTATTGCAACTAAATGCATATTAATCATCCAACGTCTAGCTGATTAGACTTTTCTTAGCGTCTTAAGCACTTCATATCATCTAGCCTCAAATTCATCTAGAGCTCATATCATCGGGAGGCATGTGTAACACCTACTGAAAACTAGTACAATGCATGCAATTAACAATGGAAAATTGGGCCCAAAAGTTTCTTTTCATTACAATTCACATGTCTTTTATACACAAAAGTTCTGTTTACAAAAGTGCATTTCAAAAAGACAAAATAGGGGAAGATAGCTATTGCTCCTCGCGCCGACGCCCTTCCAACCGCAACATCACCTAGAACCTGCATCCACAAAGGAAAATAACGGGGTGAGCACAAATAATGCTCGTAAGTAAAACTCTCTAACCGTCTCTGTCCCCTGTGTGACTCTTAATTCTTTCCTTTTCTAATTTCTGTTTCTAATAACATCATGGCCTCATCTTACCGGAGGTACGGCCGCCTGTTCACAGCATCCATTTCACACGCTCAGACGGGTGGAACACATTGCCCGTTATTGATCACTGAGAGGATCACAAAGCACCAACTCGGTTCCTCCTAACTATCGGGTGGAGATCACCTAGCACCTACCCGTTTCTCATGAATTTTGGGTAATGATCACCAAGCATTTACCCGTCTCTAGTCACTATCGGGTGATGATCACAAAGCATCAACCCGTTTCTACTAGCCATTGGATGATGATCACAAAGCATCAACCTACATATCTCTTAATTAATCGGGTAGTGGTCACAAAGCATCCCTTTTTCTATTACTCATTGGGTGACGATCACAAAGCATCGACCCATCTCTCTAAGGCTATTCGGATGATCACAAAGCATCCATCCGATTCCCATAACGGTCGAGTGATGATCACAAAGCATCATCCCAACTATACTACTCTTCTAACTCATTCTATTGTAGCATTTTTTCAATGCTCTCTACCCTTAGAGTAATTTTACCCACTAAGCTCTCTACTCATAGGGTATTTCTATACACAAAGTTTCCTACTCTTTCTTAGGTCACTTTTCAATGCATATAACAATGCACATGGATGATTCATCTCTACTAATGCACTTGTGAAATGCCAACATGCAATGTTGCAAGAATTAAGGTTCATTACTACCACTCAACCTCTATTAGGCATTTCATCAAACAACTCATGTGCACTATAAAACTATCTCATAGCCATGAATCTAAAACTTTTCCTAACCATCCAAAATGGGGAAAAACCCCTTCACAAAGCCATAATAACCTGCCATAGAAAACACTTCCAAAAAGGGTTCCATAATACCCCTTAAATTCCATCTCAACTACCTTGCCAAACCAACACCCATTTCTCAAATTTGCAAGGTAAGAACATTCACAAAGCATAGAAATTTCCATTCAATACTCCATACATGGCATATTACATGCACATCACATACATACATCCTTTCTATCAAAACCCTAATCAAGAAATTTCATGAATCTCAACTTGGGTTGGGTTTTACTTACTTGCTATGGAGAGACTTCACCAATCTTCTTTCCACTTGGTTCTCTTGGCTATTCTCTCTACTCTTAACCAAAAGAATGAAAACTCTCAAAAACCAAAATGAACTAAAATCTTCAAATCACACAACTTAAGGAGAAATCCTTACCTTAGGAAGCCTTAGGTTGTTTTCTCTACCTCAAATCACTTCAAAAACCCTTGAAAATCCTTGATCAAAAGAAAAGAAGAAGGGAGGGAGAAGAATGAGAAGTTGCGTTTGAGAAGAAGAGAAATGAAGGGTTTCTTTGATTCTAATTCCTTTTAATGAAATAAAAACACAATCATTCCCATTTTGCCCTTATTCTTCTTTGGAAATTCCATCCATATCCTTTGATTCATTACAAACTCACCCCCATCTCAACATACTCTCCATGAAAAATCCTTACAATTCCACTCCCCACTTTTCCTACTAATTAGGGGTAGAAAGGTCAAATTGCCCTTGGGGAAGAAAATATCTAAAACTCAACCAACATAAAAATGTCACGCAGAAACTGCAGAGCCGCCCTTAACTCAACACATCGGCGCAAGACTCTTCTTCTGGCCTAAGCTTGGTTCACTAAGATTCTTCTATTTTCAACCAATTTCAGGCAACATTCAACATAACGCTCAAACAAACAAATATAACAAAAACCCAACTCACATTAAGGGCGAAAGAGGAAACAATAACAACGTACCTCAAGTGGGGCGTTACAATTCTTCCCCCCTTAAAAGGATTTCGTCCCCGAAATTCAAACAAATAACTCAGGGAAACGATTCTGCATGTCCCGTTCTACTTCCCAAGTGGCTTCTTCCACTTTGTGATTCCTCCAAAGGACCTTCACTGCGGAACACTCTTGTTCAAGCTCTTTAACCCGTCGATCTAGAATCTGAACGGACGTTCTTCATATACTAGATTCTCTGCTACTTCAACGTTCTCTACGCCTGGGATGTGGAGGGGATCACTTACATATTTCCGTAGCATCGAGACATGGAAGACATCGTGCACCCTATCCATACTAGGTGGTAGAGCCAATCAGAGGCCACCTTTCCTACTCGTTGCAAGACCTCAAAAGGACCTACAAACCTCGGTGCTAACTTCCCTTTGGTTCCAAAGCGCATTACTCGCTTGTAAGGGAAACCTTCAGAAACACCTTGTCGCCCACTTGGAATTCTACCTCTTTCCTCTTCAAATCGGCATAACTCTTCTCGATCTTGGGCTTGCTTCATTCTACTTGGATTACCTTCACATCTTCTACAAGTTTCGAGTCATCTCGCCCAAGAGCGGTACTCAACTCATCTCTCTCCCACTTCATCCCAACGACCTACACCGCTCACCAGCAAAGCCTCGTAAGGCGCCATTCTAATTGTAGACGATAAGCGTTGTTGTAGGCAAATTCCACTAATGGTAACATCTCATGCCAGGGATACTGTAATCCATGCAACAGGCTCAACATATCCTCGAGCACTGATTCGTTCTCTCGGTTTGGCCATCTCATCGAGGATGATAGGCAGATGAAAGCTGTGGGTACCCAAACACCTCTCAGAAACTTGTCCAAGGCTGAAACAAATCAATATCCGATACTATAACCTTGGGCACACCATGCAATCGACTATCTCCTTGAGGTAAATCTAGGCCAACCGATCAGAGTGGTACTCTCCTTTCGGGAGAAAATGGGCTGACTTGGTTAATCTATCCACAATCACCCATATTGCATTACACCCTTTCGCACTCTGGGAAGACCCGTGATAAAATCCATTGAAATGCTCTCCCATTTCCACTCGGAACTCAATGGCTGAAGCAACCCCACAACGGCGGTGTTCTTTCACTCCGCCGGCAAGTTAGACATTTAGCCATAAACTCGCGATGTCTTTCTTCATACCAGACCACCAATAGCCTTTCTTGATATCCCGATACATCTTGGTTGCTCCCGGATGAGCGGTGTACGGTGTGTCATGAGCCTCTAAAAGGATTTTCTGTTTCAACTCCTCGGATTGGAGGTATACACAACCGATTTGAAATAGAGGACACCATCTTTCACAAAGAGCTCTGATGCCCTCCCTCACTGCACTTGCCGCTGACACCACATCGCCATTTGCTTTTCTCTAATTTCCTCTAGTAAAGAGGATGTACCACTAGGTGGCAATTCTTCCCGGAACCACTTCAATCTGTTCCTTAGACAATTCTTCTATTAACTCTTTCTCGTCTCGTAAGGCCGGAAAACATGGGCTCTTCATTGGCATCGGCTACTGGCTTTCCTCCCCCGGTTGATATTTGATTTCACAATCATAATCCTTAACCAGCTCTAGCCATCTCCTTTGCCTCATATTCAACTCTTTTTGAGTGAAGAAGTACTTTAAACTCTTATGGTCGGTGTAGATATTACTCTTCACACCATAAAGGTAATGCCAAAGCAAATCAAATACTGCTAATCTAAGTCATGCGTAGGGTATCGGTCTCGTACTCTTTCAATTGACGAGAAGCATAAGCTATAACCCTACCTAACCTCGCATCAACACGCTCCGAGTCCGCAGAGGCGCTCGTATAAATGTCATAATCTACACCCTCCTCGCGGTAACACTAGCACAGAGGCTGATGTTAACCTCTTCTTCAACTCTTGAAAGCTTTCTTCACATGCTGGACCGGACAAAAGGAGTTTTCTGCTTAGTAAGAGCCAACGGTTTAGCCAATCAAGGCGAATCCTAGTAACTCGCAAGCCTAAGAAACTCCCCGATTTCTTTCATGCTTCTCGCTTGCCATTCCGAGATTACTCGCACTTTACTCGGATCTACCGAAATCCCTTCCTTTGACACGGTATGACCCAAGAATATCACTTGATTCAGCCAAAATTCACACTTGGAAAACTTAGCACACAACTTCTTTTCTCTCGTTGCAATACTAATCCCAGGTGTTTCTTTCATGCTCTTCTCGGACTTTGAGTAAACTGAATGTCGTCATGAAGACAACAACTGATCCAAATACTCATGAAATACCCTGTTCATCAAGTCCATAAAAATTGTTGGGGCATTAGTCAAGCCAAAAGGCATTACTACAAATTCATAATGCCCGCACTGCACGTGCAGGCGCTTTTAGCCACATCTTGCTCACCACCACCCTTACCCTGAGATACCCGGACCTCAAATCAATCTTGGAGAACACCGCTCCTTTCAACCGATCAAAGAGGTCATCTATCCGGGTAGCTGGGTACTTATTCTTCACTGTAACTTTATTCAACTCCCTATAATCATACACATCCTTATGATCCATCCTTTTTCAAAAACAAACAGATTCCGGAGCTCCCCTAAGGGAATGACTTGGTGGATGAAGCCTTTATCTGGGGTTTTGCTTGGAGGCCGTTGGCTTTCCTTCGGAGTCACTTGGGGCCATTCTATAAGGGGTGGGTTTAGATATTGGTGCTTGTCCTCGGTGTGTTGCTCACAAATTCTACCTCTCTCTCTGGAGGCAAACCCAGAATCTTCCGGAAACACATCTAGAAAGTCTCGTTCACATCCCTCTGGATCTCTGGAACATCACCACTCGCACTACATGGGCAATATACCCCTGAACACCCCTTTCTCAACATCTTCCTGGCCTTCCTTTACATTATAATCAAGATGCTCAACCTGATGGCCTTCTCCAAAACTAAACTTATCTCCACAATCGAGGTTAAACCTCGCCTTCTTTTCCGAGTCAATCTCTACTCCATACCTCCCTAGGAAGTCCATACCCGACAATCAAACATATCGAAAACTATTAAGTCAACGATTAACTCTCTACCCTGGATCACTAAGGACTCTCTTAACAAAACCTCTTGAGTCACACTAACCCCTACTCGGGTAGTTCTATCTTAATGGGTTGTGCCGCTCTAGTAGGTCTCAAACCTAATCTCTCATCCCACGAATGGGTAGCACCTGGAACAATTAAAGCATATGGGTGCTACGATGAAATAATCCGATCAGTAACGGCGGCTGGACGGCCTCCTCGTTCCTTCCCCGGCAGCCACGGTAAAAAGTAAAAATCTGCACTGCAGCACTTAACAGAGTAGGAAGAGGAGCTTTGCAATCCCTCATCATGTGCCCGGCTGTCGGCACCTATAACATACTCTGATCCTTCGGACACTCTCCCGGTGGTTCTTCCCACACTTAGGGCAAGGAGGAAACCCTTCCGTTCGAGGTCGCTTATTCCTCCACTCCTTTCTATTCTGTTTATCTTGAAACTTCTTTTTCTGATTCTTCATGTCTTTGCCTTTTTCACCCTCATGTTTCTCTCTGAGGAGGCGGAGGGTAGCTCCTTCGGTCCTCCTGTCGAGGATCCTCAGGGGAAGATTTTATTCTCAAAAATCTTCGCCTTCATTCTCCCGCCCTCAAGGCCTCACGTAATTCAGTGAGGAGGGTTGGTCAGGAGCTTGTGCAATATCCCTGCTCCGGCTTCAATCCATGCACAAACTTATCCCTTCTCAAGGCCGGAGTGCTTACTATTCCCTGCAAACCTTGCAGGGCGCCAACTTCACGAGACTCTTTCACGGCTATTAGCTCCTTGTCGAACGAGCAAATTCGGACCTTCACGTATCCTCATCTATACTCAGCCTCAAACTCTTGCCTAAACTCTTCCCATGTCATTACTGCCGCATCATGAGTTTCTTCCATTAATTCCCACCAAATTCGGGCACAGCAGAAACGGATCTTCTCCCTGTCATGGGAAATAAACCCGTGGCTCGTTCTACTGACCCAAGCCACTCCTCTGCTACTCTTGGATCCGTAGTACCCTTAAACTCTCGAGGGCTGATGCGACTTGGAAAGACCAATAAATCGGTTCAACTCTCGCTCGCACCGGGGGAGGTACCGCTTGCCCTCTCTCACAGCGACGCGGCGCTGCATGCAGGGGGTGGGGTACAACTCCCCGAGTTTCAATCATAACCTCTGTATTATTCCCGGATTCTAGCTTCATCCAAGGGAGGGGCGTAGACTCAGGTGGGTTAGAAGGTTCTCCTTCATTCACCACACCTTTACCGCGATTTCGATAACTACGCCTCATCTACAAAATGATCACACTAATGAACTCAAGAAACACTTACGTAAGGAAAGAATTACTCACGGTTGGTTAGAGGACGTCGTGGCGATGAGAATAGTACACTGTTCAATCCCAAAATCTTTGCTCTGATACCAAAAATGTAACACCTACTGAAAACTAGTACAATGCATGCAATTAACAATGGAAAATTGGGCCCAAAAGTTTCTTTTCATTACAATTCACATGTCTTTTATACACAAAAGTTACTGTTTACAAAAGTGCATTTCAAAAGACAAAATAGGGGAATAGTGTAGCTATTGCTCCTCGCGCTCCGACGCCCTTCCAACCGCAACATCACCTAGAACCTGCATCCACAAAGGAAAATAACGGGGTGAGCACAAATAATGCTCGTAAGTAAAACTCTCTAATCGTCTGTCCCCGTGTGTGACTCTTAATTCTTTCCTTTTCTAATCTGCTATTTCTGTTTCTAATAACATCATGGCCTCATCTTACGGAGGTACGGCCGAATAGGCGTTCACACAGCACCATTTCACTCTATGGCTATCGGGTGGAATTCACACAGTCCAACCCGTTCTTAGTGACTACCGAGTGAGGATCACAAAGCACCAACTCGGTTCCTCCTAACTATCGGGTGGAGATCACCTAGCACCTACCCGTTTCTCATGAATTTTGGGTAATGATCACCAAGCATTTACCCGTCCTCTAGTCACTATCGGGTGATGATCACAAAGCATCAACCCGTTTCTACTAGCCATTGGATGATGATCACAAAGCATCAACCTACATATCTCTTAATTAATCGGGTAGTGGTCACAAAGCATCTACCTTTTTTCTATTACTCATTGGGTGACGATCACAAAGCATCGACCCATCTCTCTAAGGCTATTCGGATGATGATCACAAAACATCCATCCGATTCCCATAACGGTCGGGTGATGATCACAAAGCATCATCCCAACTATACTACTCTTCTAACTCATTCTATTGTAGCATTTTTCAATGCTCTCTACCCTTAGAGTAATTTTACCCACTAAGCTCTCTACTCATAGGGTATTTCTATACACAAAGTTTCCTACTCTTTCTTAGGTCACTTTTCAATGCATATAACAATGCACATGGATGATTCATCTCTACTAATGCACTTGTGAAATGCCAACATGCAATGTTGCAAGAATTAAGGTTCATTACTACCACTCAACCTCTATTAGGCATTTCATCAAACAACTCATGTGCACTATAAAACTATCTCATAGCCATGAATCTAAAACTTTTCCTAACCATCCAAAATGGGGAAAAACCCCTTCACAAAGCCATAATAACCTGCCATAGAAAACACTTCCAAAAAAGGGTTCCATAATACCCCTTAAATTCCATCTCAACTACCTTGCCAAACCAACACCCATTTCTCAAATTTGCAAGGTAAGAACATTCACAAAGCATAGAAATTTCCATTCAATACTCCATACATGGCATATTACATGCACATCACATACATACATCCTTTCTATCAAAACCCTAATCAAGAAATTTCATGAATCTCAACTTGGGTTGGGTTTTACTTACTTGCTATGGAGAGACTTCACCAATCTTCTTTCCACTTGGTTCTCTTGGCTATTCTCTCTACTCTTAACCAAAAGAATGAAAACTCTCAAAAACCAAAATGAACTAAAATCTTCAAATCACACAACTTAAGGAGAAATCCTTACCTTAGGAAGCCTTAGGTTGTTTTCTCTACCTCAAATCACTTCAAAACCCTTGAAAATCCTTGATCAAAAGAAAAGAAGTTGAAGGGAGGAGAAGAATGAGAAGTTGCGTTTGTTTGAGAAGAAGAGAAATGAAGGGTTTCTTTGATTCTAATTCCTTTTAATGAAATAAAAACACAATCATTCCCATTTTGCCCTTATTCTTCTTTGGAAATTCCATCCATATCCTTTGATTCATTACAAACTCACCCCCATCTCAACATACTCTCCATGAAAAATCCTTACAATTCACTCCCCACTTTTCCTACTAATTAGGGGTAGAAAGGTCAAATTGCCCTTGGGGAAGAAAATATCTAAAACTCAACCAACATAAAAATCGGCCCGTGCCGCGGCGAAGAAACCTTTGTCGCCGCGGCGAAATGCTCAGAGTTTCGCCCTTGGTCAACACATCTTCGCCGCGGCGAAGACTTCTTCGCCCGGCGAAGCTTGGTTCACTAAGATTCTTCTATTTTCAACCAATTTCAGGGCAACATTCAACATAACGCTCAAACAAACAAATATAACAAAAACCCAACTCGATTAAGGGCGAAAGAGGAAACAATAACAACGTACCTCAAGTGGGGCGTTACAGCATGCTTATGCGTTATTTAGCATCTAAAACATATATTCATCTTTCCTCAACCGGTATACAAAGATATGCTTACGTGTTTTCCATCATGTCTATATGCATCTCTAACATCTTATGGCATGTAAATAAATGTTTTCGTGAGCTTAATACTTTTGATTCATCTATGGATCATCAATCCATTTACATTTACCTCTTGCTCACATTCATCATCTTAAAACATATATTACATTGCATCTTCATGCCATTTCATAACATTAATCATGCATTCGCATCCATG
>CM047908.1:22133565-22209235 GCA_026229545.1 Pistacia atlantica
TTCGCATCCATGACCATGTATATGTTTCAAAGGTCATCGTACTAATGGGTAAACATTAGTACATGGCTTAATTAGAACAATACATTACTTAATCAATTCATAATCATAAAAATTAATTATGTTAAATCTTAAACTTTAATAACCAGAAGTTTATCCTTCAGGCCATTTTCCATCAATTTCTCAAACGAATTGGCTCTTGGACTAAAAATAAAATTTATAGGACTATGTCTTAACTTTCTAATGCTTCAAGAATCATCTCATTTCAAGTTTTAAAACTCAAGTTATGGTTGAAATACTGAAGCATGTTTAACATAACCCCTAAACTTACCAAATCCGAATTTTTCATATTAAATCATGCCATATCAACTTCTATTGACAATTAACAAATATGTCAACTTATGGATCAACTAAAGCTCCCTTTAATAGTCTTTAACATCTTAAAGGAAGTGTAAAACTCATTCTCATTATCATCCATCATTGCTTAACATTTTAAGTTAATGCAAACAACACTTAATTGAACTGATTCTGGGTTGAGCATACTTTGAGTCAAGCTTATTCTTAGGTCGAGTTGATTTTGGGTCGAACTACATCTCTGCAAGCTTCTGAGATCTGCGAGCTTTCTGGCAAAAATCACACACAACAGGTTCTGTAAAAAAATTTAATGTGCTTTGACTTATAAACTATCAGGATGGAAAAAAAAATCATCAAAATAATTTATAAGAATTTGGAAAAGAGTAGCAAACATAATTTTTGTAAGAATGAATCGGAATTTCCCCCTAAAGAACCATTAAATAATAATTTTCCCTTAAGTATTTTAAATAATATTTTACCCTTTATTGTCATTGTGTCGTTAGAGTTTTTAGCATCTTTCTGGCACATTTCCATTAAATTAAATAATAATATTTTTCGGAAATCGACACCGTTTAGCTCCCTGAGAGCCATGCAAGAAAATGATTCAAGAAATCATAATCCTTCTAATCAACTGACAAGTGGCATACGACCGGCTACCCCCGGTTGACAAGGGAAAAGTGTAAAATTCGAGTTATTAATCCCAACAAGAAGCATATCTTTAGGATAATCTTATTTTCCATCCACTATACCAAACGTGGAACCCACGTTTCAAGTACTTTTCTAATATTGTATGGAAATTCTTTACTCCATCTGCCCCTCCCATTAATGCCAAAAGTGAGTGGCGGCACTAACTGCTAAACTTGATTTAACCCTCTTTGATTTTGACTTTTGACTCAATTTAAGCCCAACCCTAAACCTTATAAATTTGTTTGCATTTCATGGCCATTCCCAACCAAAATAAAAAAAATAAACTCTTTGTTTGAAGCTTTTAATTTGTTCACTGGAAGAGATGGCAAATTCTCGCATTGCAAGATTTGTTATGGAGGTTGCACCACCACAGTTTGTTAGTGTGATGAGGCACAGAACCGTCAAGATGTTGGATACTATTACTGAAGAGGATAGAGATGTTAGTTTCAATTGACTCTCTCCCTACTTCAAAGGCTTTGTCTACTTCTGCTGCTTCTTCTGTCACTACCGAAACTAAGTATTTTCTTCGAGGGGTTCAAGTTCAGACCTCATTTTCAATTTTTAATAATTGATGAGTTTTCAAGGCCTTGTTGCCCCTCTACTTCTTCCTGTTTTCTTTTTTAACTGATGGAATCCTGAGGGTTTGGTTTGATGGAGGTTTTCTACTGCTTTTCACTATGTTGTACAAATCTAAGATTTTCAATAATATATTAAATAGCATAATTCAACTACTTGTCATCTAATTGATCTCCCTTGTATTAGCTCTTTAGCAATGGATCTTGTAAACAGATCTATAAATTGGGGAAGAGCTTTGGTCGTGTCCACGAAACATTTGAAATTGAAATTACAAAAAATGTAAAAACATTTGTGTTTGTTTCAGTATTTTTGCACTATCATATTCATATTCTATCCAAAAAACATATTTGTTTCCCTATTCTGAAAATCTTATTCTATTTTGTTTAATTTTTAAACCCCCTAGGTTTGTTAATTTAACTAAACACCCTACAAAAAAGTTTATAAATTGATAAATATACCCCTACCCACCCACATTTGTCAGATTCCGACTGCTAGTATTTAATGGGTGGGTGGGGGTGTTTTTGCTAATTTTTTATGTTTTATTACATGGGTGTTTAGTAAATTAACAAACATATGGACTGTTTTTGTTAATTTTTAAATCCTACCTCGTAATAACCACCAAACTCTTACTTTTTCAAAAATCATATCTAAAATAATAAAACAAACACACCTAATTGATATATATTGAAAAAATCATAGAAAATAAAAAAGTGAAAATTGAAAACTATACCTTTGTAGGTTTTTTATTACATGGGAAAAATAAGAATTCTCTAAAAATCATGCACAGGGATATATTTGTCATTTTCGAATTTTTGGCGTCTAGAGGGCAAAACTCTAATTTTGTTACCCAGACGGTAAGTAATAATGTTCTATGACAAAAATTTCTTGGGAGATTTCTTAAATTTTAAAAGCATTTTTCATCTTCGGGTTTTATGGAAGCAATGTTTCACTCTTTTTAAACCAAAAAGTCCAATTAAGCAACCCTTAGCAAACGTAATTCAAGGAAACATTTAAGCTTAATAAGCTTCAATGGATGCTCTAATACCAATTAATTTTTTTAACCCCAAACACTTAATGGATTTTAGTGTCACATAATACTTAATAGTCTTGAGTCATTTGATGTGTTTGTTTTTTTTTAAATTCATGATATTTGAATAAAAAAATTTATATTTAAATTTACTAATATAACTTTATATTAGTTATTCAATAAATATTGACCATAATAATAGAATTAGATTTTAATATTTTTATAAACTATATTAATAATTAATAATATTTCTCAATGTATAGTTGATTATAAAAAATGTTATAAAAACCAATTTTGGTCAATTGATCGCCGGAATCCGGCCATCAGTTACCGACGACTGGCGACAGAAAAATTCGTCACTACCTAAAGGAAGTAAAATTGAAATTGGAATAGTTGTATTTGAACGATTTAAGTATCTATATGAATTTTGACTGAAGAAAAGTTGTCATTTGGTTGGGATATGAGCCGAACTTTATAGCATTTCTATTTAAGTTTAATTTTATTATGCTGTTGAGTGTGAATTTTGTTGAAAACTCGGAAATGTCAGTAGCTTGTGAAACATGAAGCTAGCTACCATATAGAGCTCACCGTGATCTGAAGGTCGCTTCCAGAAAAAGCTCGACCAAAGCAAAGCTCATCGCAACCTAAGTAACAATTGTCCGATAGCTCAGGAGATAAGTTCAAATCTCCTAATATCTTGGAGAAGATATTGCCAATATCCTGTTAGCTTGACTTTTACGCACAATCACGGGAATCATAGGATAAACATCAATTGTGATTTCTATCTCGGATTTAATTCGTTTACCATTTTGAAATTCATGTATAAATACCCCCAAAAATAGTGTAAAAGGGGTTAACAATTCTTACTCAAAAAAGAGAGTAGTAATAAACACAATGGACGTAGGTTTGAGAATCAGTTCGCAGAACCACTTTAAAAAAATTTTGATTTATTTTTCTTTATTTTGTCATTTACATTATTTTTTGCTGATTTTCACTAATCATGCACACATCTGTTCTGATTCCATCACAGTCAATCAGATCGCTTTGGCTAGTGCCTTTTTGGTATCAACATTTTAGCACTAAAAGGAGGGGCCCCGACAAGCTCTCCTATTCCCAGGAAGAAACGATCTCAATAGCAAATTCGGTCATTGGAAAATTTGCTATGGCCCGTACTATAGGTTTACGATCGATTTACGCAACAAAATAACAAAAATTATTTGATCCATAAACCTTGATCCCAACGATCCTTATACCGATTTACATCGTTCATATATATAATTATTGTAGTGACTCTTTCTGACTAGTATACTTGAGAAATATAATATGATAAAACACATATGCATATAAGTGGAAAGTAATGGGCCCAAAAATTTTCTTTACTTTATATATTAAAGTCTTTACATCACAAAAGTATTATATACATTAACTTAAAAACAATGGACAATAATGCCATTTACCTCCGCATCTCGACGTCCATCTGACCGCTTCTCACCTATTCCCTACAAAAACATGTAGAAACAATAGGGTGAGCACTAGCTGCTCAGTAAGTAAATCCGCTACACTATTCTTCTATCTCTGTTGCTCATATTTTGAATTTTTTCCTTACATCACACTTTTGCTTCTTCTCGTGTCTTTCTTTGTTCTTTCTCTATTCTTTCACTATTTCTAGTTCTCACTGTTCTTTCTTTCTAGTTCTCTTTGTTCTTTCTCTATTCTAACTTCTCACTACCCATGATAGTACTCATGGTATCATGCATAGATGTGATGCAAATGCACAAATGCACAAGAATGCATTTTCTTTCTACTTTTCTTTTTCTTATTCTGTTTTCTTGTTTCTTTTCTATGTTTCTTTCTTTCTTCTTTTCTGTTTTTCTGTTTTTCTTTCTTTTCTTTCTTTTTCTCTTCTTTGCTTTTGTATTCTTTCTTTTCTTTCTTATTCTTTGCCGATCGAACTTGGTTGCTGCATGGATTCGGAACCCTGGTTGTGTGAGTGAGTACAGTCCTCATCTACATGCACTCTTACGGACTGTATGAATTCTTTTTCTTCTTAGGCCACTCATTAAAAGTGGCGTACACATTCTTCTGGGTACAGCCCTCATCCACATGCACTCTTATGGGTGGTACTAATTCTTCTTCTTCTTCTTAGGCCACTCACTGAAGGCGGCGTGCATTTGGGGATATTCTTCTTCTTATCTCCCACGGGTTCCCCATCGCAACAACCTTTCTTTTCTTTAGCACTTTTCTTTCTTTCTTTTTGTTCTTCAGTTCTTTTCTTTCTTTTTCTTTGTTCTTTAGTGTGCTTGTATGCATGTATGCATGTAGATGGATTCTTCTTATTATTATTTCTCAATTCTTAGTTAAATGCAAAGATGCAATATGGCATGTAAACATGTCATTTTCTACTTTCTCTACCATCTACAAACTCATTTCAAACTATTATACTATCATAACCATACACGCACTTCACTTTGGAATTTCATCAAACAAGTGGTATACACAAATAAGCACTAAATTAGCTACTCTTCTATCTTTTTCTCTAGCTACCAAAATTGAAACGCCATACTCTATAATTAACCTCTAACCTGGCCAGGAACTTCACACTTCAAAATTCTATTTCAATTTCTTCAGAATTTCTTCAAACTTCCACCAATTCATCTCATACTAAACACTACTTCTCATGGTGGAGTTCAAACCAACACTTAACATCAATTTCATCATCAATTCTCAATACTCAAGGATACAAATACATATAGAGAATTTCTCTACTAAAATATTGCTCAAATCAAGGGCTAGGGTTGGATTTACTTACCTTGAACTTAAGTACTTCCACTAGAATCTCTTTCTCTTTGGTAGACTTCCTCTTTCTCTAAAATCCTAAGCATATACATTATAAGAACTCAACTCTTAAAAAAAAAAAAAAATTAATCTCACATCTATTTCCAAGAATTCTTACCTTGGGATGCTTAGGAATGAATATCTACCCAAAATCCAACCAAAAGTCCTCTAAAATACCTTGAAAATTGATGAAGGAATTGAGAGAATTTGAGAGTGAAGGTGGCGTGTGAGGTGTAGAGAATGATAGGGTTTGTATGCTTGAATCCTTAATATCTCATATCAATATGCATACTTTCCCATTTTGCCCTTACACTTTCTTTGAAATTCCATCTTTGCCCTTTAGTCATTCACAAGAATGTCCTCACCTTCATTGCATTTTCCATGAAATTTCCTTACTTTTCACTCCTCACATTTACAACTAATTAGGGGTAGAATGGTCATTTTTCCCTTAAGGAAATTTTCTCTAGAATCTTCTCAAAATTTTCAACCAATTCTTTGCCCCGGCAAAAATTCTTCTTCGCCGCGGCAAAATTTATTCTTCGCCCTGGCGAAGTTTGCAAATTCTAGAACACGTTTTGGGTAGACAGATTGTTGCCGCGGCGAAGTCTGCACTTCCCAATTTTTCATTCTTCCATCTTAGAACAAGCAAAACTCAAGGAATTTAAAGCATAAAAGCATAGATAACTTACTTCAATGTGGGCGTTACAATTATATTATAAAGTAAATATAATTTCATACTAGCGTTTGGAGGCTTTTTCAATTGATTTTGATTGCATTCGCTTTCACTCCAAGGAAGGAATGCAGGAGTGGTATCCACATGAAAACATGACGATGATCACCAATAGGTTTATGTGCTAGTTAAACCAATCGGTTCAAGGAATAAGAATGTAGAATTTTTCCTTGGAAAAATTCTCTTCTCCAACTATGAGGCTCATGGTTTAGAGAGAGAGAGAGAGAGGGCAGCTAGGGTTTATTTTTAATTGAATGAAAAAAAAAATTATTTTAATTTTAGTTGCACTTAAATAGTGCACTAATTAAAACCCTAATCTAATATGGAATAGCCATCAACTTATTCGATAATTAGATTAGCATTATTCCATTACCAAAACAAGGTAATTCTAATGTTGGTATTTTAATTTTGAATTTGAATTTATATTATATTCATTAATATTAATATTATTTTAAATATTGATATTAAGTAATAATATAACATATAACATATATATTTGTATTAACACACACACAGATATACATATATATATATACACAATCTCACTTATTTTAATTTCCATATGAAATTAAATACAGGCAATGACCTCAGCAAATCTAATTGCATTGTGAGATTACCAAAATACTATTTTATCTTAAAAGACAAAAATGCCCTTCTCACTTACTTATCCTTTATTTGTCTTCTATGTGTGTGATCCGAAGGCTCCTCATCATATCGGTAGTGAGTAGTATTACGATTGAGACTCAATCAATTGTCCTACTAAACACAGACCAAGATTGGCCTCTAGTAAGGTATCATGGCCACCCGATAGATTCAGATTTAGCAAAACAGCTACCTATCAACAATATGGTTATCGTGCAATCAATCATTCATTATTTCATCAAGGCTGAGGTACATAAATAGTGTCAACCTCAAATATCCTTGATCTTTTTGTATTCAATTATTAGACCAACGACCAGAATAGATTGGATTGAGCTACAACTCAATCCCACTATGGTCATAGATTTAGCGTCGTTGCCATTCACCAAATTGCTCAATGAGATAATTTCTCCTGTACCTGGGAGTGATGAATCCTTTGTCAATCAACCATAGTCTTGATACACTTTTCGATGTAGCTAAACACTACCGTTTTGATAGTCTTAATAGAACTATGTTGGGCTAGTATCAAACTACACCAATTGGTGCACAAGGCGCTCTGTTACTCTCAAGTCTAAGGATCACATGCACCACCATCCATTAGAGGATTTATTCCACAGGCACTAGGGTTACCATGTAATGACTTCTTTCTATTAGTATACTTTAGAAAATATACAATGAAAACATACATACTTAGTATATTAAAAGTAGTTGGGCCCAATTTTTTCTTTACTTATAAAATATAATTCTTTACATATACCAAAATAACATGTACAAAAACGTTAGCAATAGTGGACAGTGATGCTATATCTCTCCGCTTTTCGACGTCCATCCGACTACTTCTCACCTATTTCCTGCAAAACATGGAAAAACAATGAGGTGAGCACAAAAATGCTCAGTAAGTAAATCATCTTCTCTTCTATCCACGCAACTTTCTCTTGATTCTTTCCTTACTTAATTCTTTTCTTCTTCATTCTTTCTTGGTTCTTTCTCTTTTATTTATTTTTTTTTTCGGTGCTTTCTTTCTATTCTTTCTATTCTTACTAACCATGATGAAAATCATGGTAATATGCATGAATGCAATGCACATGCGATAATGCATAGAAATGCATTTTCTTTCTTCTTTTCCATTTCTTATTCTGTTTCTTTTCTTTTCTTTTCTTTCTTGCTCAAGCTCTTCTTTTCTTTTCTTGTATGCTCAAGCTTTCTCATTCTTTCTTATTCTTATTCTTTGCTGATCGGACTCTGTTGATGCATGGATTTGGAACCCTGGCCGTGTGAGTGAGTACAATCCTCATCTACATGCACTCTTGCGGACTATACAAATTCTTTCTTTCTTCTTAGGCCACTCAGTTAAGGTGGCGTGCATGTAAGAGTTCTTCTTGGTACAACCCTCATCCACATACACTCTTACGGGTCGTACAAATTCTTCTTCTTCTTCTTATGCCGCTTACTTAAGGTGAGTGTATGTGGGAAATTCTTCTTAGCACCCACGGGTTCCACATCACAACAACCTATTCTTTTCTCTTCTTTAGCACTTCTCTTTCTTTAATTCTTTAGTGCTTTTCTTCCTTTCTCTTTGTTATTATACATTCTTTATTCTTTTTGTAAGTTCTTATGCATATGCATTATATGCATGTGAATGGCTCATGCTTATGTTTCTTTCTTAACTGCAATTATGCTATGTTGCACAAAAATAAGTTTCCCTACTTATACACAAGCTTCTCCTAGGCATTTCATCAAACATCATGCATGCATACTTGTTGGAGTAGGTGCCTTAGAGCCATTCAATTATTGTAGAATTGACTCTTTGTAATAATGTTCATTAATCAATAAAAAGTCATTTTATTATATATCGCGTAAATCATTATTATTGCAATATGTATTGATATATGTCCTTAGAATGGTAGAACCGTGATGAAGGTATCAAGTGTTTCAAATCTTGATAGTGAGAATCGTATGAGCACATATGGTAGGCCATTCTAGAAACGTCCGTAGCCCCAATATTATTCTGAAGTAAGGGCACAGATAATATGGTAAGGCTATCATAGTGTTGAACGACCCTATCGAAAGACAGTGACCGATCTCACTTGTCAAGGTTGTTTGGTGACAACCTGGTGTAACACATGGGTGCTTGCTGTAGGCGGATACACCGCAGCAAGTTCACTAGACTGACCCACCAGAGGTTTCCATATGGATGATAACCCCAGTGTTTGTGGAACAAATCTTCTAACGAATGGTGGTGCATGTGATCCTTAGACTTGAGATCACCGGAGCGCCTTGTGCACCGATTGGTGTAGTTTGACACTAGCCTAACGCAGGTCTTTTCAAAGCGGTCAATATGGTGGTGATTGGCTGCATCAAGGAATGTATCAAGACTATGGTGGATTGACAGAGGATTCATCACTCCCGGGTACAGGAGAATTTATCTCATGGCGCAATTCAGTATATGGCAATGACGTTAAAACTGTGGCCAGTGGGATTGAGTTGTTGCTCTATCCAGTTTATAATATGGGTCATTGGTCCAGAAACTAAATACATAATATCGAGAGTAACCGAAGGTTGACACTATTTCTATGCCTTCGTTCTCGTCGAGATAACGTATGATGAAAGGATTGAATTGTACGGTAACCATATCGTTGACAGGTAGCTACTTTGCTGAATCCGAATCTATCGGGTGGCCATGATGCCTTGCTAGGGGCCAATCTTGGTTTGTGTATTAGTGAGATGATTAATTGGTGTTAATCACGATACTATACACTGCCGATATGATGAGGAGCCTATGGGTCACACACATAGAAGATAATTTAAGATCCAAGAAGAAATAAGGGTGTTTTCGTCTTTTAAGGCAAAAGGGTATTTTGGTAATTTCACAGTGCAATTAAATTTGCTGAGGTCGTAACCTTTATTTAATTTGTTAGAAAAATTAAATAAGTGAAATTACGTTTAAAAGTGTGTTCGCACATATTTAAATATATTATCATTATTGTTGTTAATATATATTAATTGATTTTAATTGAGATAATGATGGAAACTAAAATAAAAATATCAAATTGGGAGTGTTTGGCAACAAGGGGCGTTTGGGTTGGAGCCCAAGCCTATTCCATATGGGATTAGGGCAACTTGATTAATTATAAAAGGAAAAGTGTGTGTTAATTGTTTTATGGAATTGATTTCTTTTAAAAAAAAACACACACACACAGAGCAGCCCCTTTTGAATACACTCCCACGGCAGAAACATTTTTGGCCTAAAATCAATTCAATTGATTTGCTTTCTTCTTAATCTTGAAGCCAAAGAGGATCTAGCAAATCCCTCTTTGGTTCTTTTGAGATTGTCTTCATGTGGACTGCATGGGTTTGATCCTACACTTGGATCGGTAGCAAAACACTCGTTGACAAATTTGGAGGAGCCTCCAACGTGCGTTTGTTTTCTTTAAACTCATATTTATTTTCTGCAGATTTTATTTTAATATGAATTGTAAAATTATACCCTTGATCTTGGCTCATGTAAACGATCTCTATATTATATTTGTTTTGTTTTCGCTGTGTATATGGGACCGTTTACTAACAATACTTTAATTCTATCTTTGGTAAATCTCTACTTCTTTCTTAAACCATCCATTCATGGAGCAAAACTCCTCCACAATAAATCTAAACATGGCCAAGAAAAACACTTCAAATATTCTGCTCAATTTCTTTCTACATGCAACCAAACTTCACTTGGTCACCACAATCTCAACTCTTCTTCTCATGGCTCAATTCTACTTATCAAAAGCCATCTACTCATCAACATAAACATTCTTAACAATCAATTTCAAGCTCATAAGCATAAACATGCATATCAAATCATTTGGTTGCTTAAATCTTAACTTAGATTGGATTTACTTACCTTTGCTTGAGTTCCTCCACTAGAAGCTCTTTATCTTTGTTGGACTTGCTTCTTCTCTCAAATCCTAAGCATAAAGTTCATAAGAATTCCATACTAACTTAAATTAATCTCATATAGAACAAGAATCCTTACCTCTTGATGCTTAGGATCAAATCCTTATAGAAATCCAACCAAAAACCCTCAAATCAATCTTGGAAAAATGATGGAAAGATGAGAGAATTGGGAGTAGAGGTGGCATGTGGGATACAACAAATGAGAGGGTTTGTGTGTTTGAACCCTTAATATCTCATATAACTAAGCCTTCTTTCCCATTTTGCCCTTACACTTCCTTGAAAATTCCATCCTTATCCTTTAATTCTTTACAAATTCACCCCTATTCCAAAATATTCTCCATGAAATTTTCTTACATTTCACTCCCCACTTTTCCTGCAAATTAGGGGTAGAATGGTCACTTCACCCCTATGGAAAATTCTCTAGAAACTTCACAAAGAAAATAAGCCGGATCTTTGCCTCGGCGAAAAAATACAGAGCCTACGTCGTTGCGGCGACAATTCTTCTTCGCTGCGGCGAAGTCTGTATTTCCCAAAATCCGCCAAGACTTCACCAAATTTAGGGCATCCAAGCAATTCTAACAACTTACAAACTTAACCAAGGGCAACCCAACAACAATAACACATATCAAGTAAACTTAGGGCTAACAAACAACATTTAAAAGGCAAATGAACATGAATCAAAGATGTACCTCAAAGTGGATGTTACATACCATCTATGTGGAATCCTCTAGAGGGTATGTCTAATGAACTTGCCTATAGCAAGCACCCATGTAGTGCACAAGGTTGTTAACAAACAACCTTGACAAATGAGATCAGTCACTGCCCTTCGATAGGGTCATTCAACACTATGATAGCCTTACCGTATTATTTGTGTCCTTAGTTAGAATAATATTGGGGCTGCAAACATTTCTAGAATAGCCGCCATATATGATCATAAGGTCCTCACTATTGAGATTTGAAACACTAGACACCCTCGTCGCGGTTCTACCATTCTAAGGACATATATCACAACATACAATGAATATGAATTACATGATGTATAAAAAGCCTTTTTTTGGCTCTAGGGCACCTACTCTAACAATCTTTCACTTGCACTATAGCCAATCATTCATGTATTTAATACCAAAATACCTTAAGTGCTTTTCATGCTTATGCTACGATAGAGCCTTAGTCATTGGATCAACAACATTGTCATCAGTATGTACTTTGCAAATCTACACATCCTTCCTCTGATCAAATGAAATCGTCTGAGCATGTGTTTGAATCGTTGGTGAGACTGGGGTTCCTTTGTTTAAGCTATTGCTCTATTGTTGTCACAATAGACATATACTGGATCAACAATAGTGGAAACCACACCAAGTTCGATGACGAACTTCTTGATCCAAACCGCCTCTTTAGCCGCATCGAATAATGTAGTATACTTAGCTTTTGTTGTAAAGTCTGCTACAGTGCTTTGCTTGGAGCTCTTCCAACTCACTGCAAATCCATTGAGACAAAATACAAAACTAGACTACTAGCGATAATCATCTTAATCCGTTTGGAAACTGGCATCATTGTATTCTCAAACAGCAAGCTCATCATCCCCTCCATAAACCAAGAACATATCCTTAGTTCTTTTGTAATGACTTCTTTCTACTAGTATTCTTTATAACATATACATTAAAAACATACATACTTAGTATATGAAAATAGTTGGGCCCAAATTTTTCTTTACTTACAAAACATAATTCTTTACATATATCAAAATAACAAGTACAAAAACTTAGCAATGGTGGACAGTAATGCCAATCCTCTCCGCTTGTTGACGTTCCTCCAACTGTTGCTCACCTATTTCCTGCAAAAACGTGGAAAAACAACGGGGTGAGCATAAAAATGCTCAGTAAGTAAATCCCTTAACTCTTTTCCTTGTTTGGTTCTTTCCTTACTTAATTCTCTTCTTCTTTCTTTCTTTTTTTTCCTTAATTCTTTTTTTGTTTCTAATTCTCACTGTTCTTTTCTTTCTTTCTAATTCTCTCTGTTCTTTCTTTCTTTCTATTCTTTCTTCCTTACTCTTTCTATTCTTTCTATTCTTTCTAACCATGATGGAATTCATGGTAATATGCATGAATGGAATGTATATGCAATAATCCATAAAAATGCATTTTATTTCTTTTTCTATTTTGTTTTGTTTTGTTTTGTTTTCTTTCTATTCTTTTCTTTTCTTCTTCTTTGCTTGTTCAAGCCTTCTTATTCTTTCTTATTCTTATTCTTACTCTTTCTCATTCTTTATTTTCTCATTCTTATTCTTTCTTATTCTTTGCCGATCGGACTCGGTTGATGCATGGATTTGGAACCTTGGCCGTGTGAGTGAGTACAATCCTCACCTATATGCACTCTTGCGGACCGTACAAATTCTTCTTTCTTCTTAGGCCACTCAATTAAGCTGGCGTGCATGTAGGAATTCTTCTTGGTGCAACCCTCATCCACATTCACTCTTGCAGGTCGTACAATTCTTCTTCTTCTTCTTATGCCACTCAATTAAGGTGGCGTGTATGTGGGAATTTCTTCTTAACACTCACGGTTTCCCATCACACCAACCTATTCTTTTCTCTTTTTTAACACTCTTTAATTCTTTAATGCTTATTCTTCCTTTCTCTTTATTCTTGGAGTGTTTTATTCTTTATTCTTTATTCTTTATTCTTTGTTCTTTATTCTTTATTCTTTATTCTTTCTTAAGTTTCTACACATATCCAATTATATGCATATGAATGGCTCATGCTTAAAATTCTTACTTAAATGCACTTATGAAATGCACATATGCAATGTTGCATAAAATTAAGGTTTCTGCTCAACTCATACTTCTCTTAGGCATTTCATCAAACAATACTTGTGCATAAACAAACCCTAATTTAATTGTCATTCTATTGGTTTCTTAAACCATCCAAATTGAAAGAAAAACTCTCTTATATCATCACCATACCTACAGGCACAAACACTCCCAAAGGATTTCTCAAATTCTTCCAATTTCAACCCATCATCATATCATCACATCCACTTCTCATATTCAAATATATCCAACAACAAGCATAGTTAATCATCAATCTCATCTAATTCCTCAATAATCATAACATATTCATGCTCAAAAGAAATCTCTACTCACTTGATTTTCTTAAACTTTAACTTGAATTGAATTTTGAATGGAATTTACTTACCTTATGCTTGAGTAGTCTCTACTCTTGTTGCATTCAAAACCTTCTAACCCTAAGCATAAACTTCATAAGAACTCAACTTTTACACAAATAAATCATAGATAAAGAGTAAGAGTTCTTACCTTTTAATGCCTAGAATCAAAACCCTATGAAAATCTACTCAAAAACCCTCAAATTCCTTAGAGAAGTGAATGAAAAATTGAGAGAACATGGAGGAGGAGAGTGGCGGTGGAATGAAGGAAATAAGGGTTACAAACCCTTATCATCTTATTTTATAAACATGCTTTCCCATTTTGCCCTTACACTTTTTTGAAAATTCCATCTTTGTCCCTTAGTCAATTACCATAATGCCCTCATTTTTATTGTATTCTCTATGAAATTCTATCTCTTTTCACTCCCCATAATTTCAACTAATTTTGAGTGAAAAGACCATTTTACCCTTAATGCAAGTTTAAGGTATTTTCTTCATATTCTCTTAAAATAATTCTAACAAAAATTAACTAAGGGCTATAAAACATAATTTAAATCATGTACCGCTATGTTGGGCGTTACACCTTTTCAGGCACTTAAGAATGTTTTTGACAACTATCCAGTGATGCTCGCTTGGATTTGATTGATATCTACTACAAGTGCTTAATGCACATGAAACATCAACATGAGAACATAGCATGGCATACATGATGGATCCAATTGCAGACGCATATGGGATCCTCTTCATCCTATCTCTCTCCTCAGGATCCTCTTCATCCTATCTCTCTCCTCTTATGTTTTAGGACACATTTCTTTAGAGAGATAGACACCATGTGACATCAGAAGAAATCCTTTCTTGGATTCTTCCATACTGAATCTCTTTAGTACCTTGTTTATGTATGTACTCTGACCTAGGCCAAGCAACCTACGTGATCTATCAAGATAGATCTTTATTCTGAGGATGAATGCTGCTTCTCCTATGTCCTTCATGAAGAAGCACTTGGATAACCAAGTCTTTACCGACTACAAGTTTAATATATCATTCTCGATCAGAAGTATGTCGTCAACATACAACACCAAGAATGTAATTGTGCTCCCACTTACTTTCTTGAAAACACAGGGCTCATCTTCATTCTTGATGAAACCAAAATCTTTTACAGATTCATCAAAACGAATGTTCCAGCTCCTTGAAGCTTGCTTGAGTCCATAAATGGACTTCTATAACTTGCATATCTTATCAGCTTGTCTATCAAGAACGAAACCATCGGGTTGTGTCATATACACATCCTCTTCTAGGTTTCCATTAAGGAAAGCTATTTTGACATCCATCTACCAAATTTCATAATCGTGATATGCAACAATCGCAAGCATAATTTGGATAGACTTAAGCATCGCAGCCAGCAAAAAGGTTTCTTTATGGTCAATGCCATGAACTTGTTTGAAACCTTTGGCAAGTAGTCGTCCCTTATAGGTATGCATGTTACCATCCATGTTAGTCCTCTCCTTGAAGACCCATTTACACCCTATGGGAGTGGATCCACCAGAGTCCATAATTGGTTTTGGTGCATGGAGTCCATCTTACATTTCATGGCTTCAAGCCATTTAACGAAATCTAGATCTGATATAGCGTCATCATAGGTTATAGGTTCATCGTCTTGGTAGACCAATATGTCGCTATGCTGACATAAGAAAACCATATCTCTCGGGCTCACGACGTACTCTTCCAGACCTACGTAGCTCCTGTGCAACTTGAGGTGGTTTAGTTTGATCCATAGATTATGGAGTAACCTCCTCATGATGTTCAACCACTTCTTATGGCACATCATCCTGTCCTTCATCTAATGTATCCTTTGGTATTAGAATTTCATCGAGTTATACTTTTCTCCCCCTAGTACCTCGTAGAAGAAATTCTTTCTTTAAGAAGACACCAGTACGAGCAACAAAAATTTTGTGCTCTTCTGGGTGGTAGAAATAGTATCCTTTGGTCTCCTTAGGATACCCCACAAATGTACATTTATTAGACTTTGGGCCTAGCTTGTTTGAAGTCAATTTCTTGACATAAGCTTGACAACCCCAAATCTTTAGGTAAGACAAGTTAGGCTTTCGCCCACTCTATAATTCATATGAAGTCTTATCTATAGACTTTAATGGCACACGGTTTAGTATGTGAGTCGCAGTCTCTAGGGCGTAACCCCATAATGATGTGTTAGAGTAGGTGTTAGGAATCGATCTATCCAACGCAACGGAAAAACAAAAAAATTAAAAGGATGAATCAATTCCTCTTTATGCCAGGATCTGGGTATAGATTATATAGTTTACATGTTAAAAAAATTCTACGTAAAAAAAATTAATCCATTCAAGGATTAGAAATCTTACACACGTTTGGAGGCTCCTTCAACTATCTTTGAATTTACTTCGCTACCGATTCAATATAGAATCGCACAAATGGTGATCCACACGAAGACAATCCAAAGAACCAACCCTTGTTTTGCTAGAACAATAGGATAACTTCAAGAATCAAAGGCCTTCAAAGAATCTAGAAGAGAAAAAATTTCTCTTCAATCTTATGAACAAGACGTGAGAGAGGCGAGAGTGGGTAGGTGGCTGGAATTTTCAATTGAATAATCATATAATGTTTTAACTCAAGTTGCACTTATATAGTGCAACAGTTAAAACCCCATTCCTATAAGGAATAGCCATGGGCTCCAGCCCTAATCCACGCTTGCAACCAAACACCCTTTAATTGGTATTTTAAAATTTAATTAATTATTATTATAATTAAAATCAATTAATATATACAAAACATATTAACATTTAATTAATAATAATAATCCATTTAAATATATGCGTACATATATTTAAATATAATCTCACTAATTTAATTTTAATATTAAATTAAATAGAGGCAACAACCTCAACAATTTAATTGCACTATGAGATTACCAAAATACTTTTGTCCTACAAGATGAAAACACCTCTTTCACAAACTAATTCTTTTCGTCTCACTACACACATACCAAGATTGGCCCCTAGCAAGGCATCACAACCACCCAATAGATTTGGATTTAGCGAAATAGCTACCTATCAATGATATGGTTACTGTGCAATCAAATCCTTTCATCATTTGTTATCTCATCGAGACTAAGGCACAAAAATAGTGTCAACCTCAGTTATTCTTGATATCTTTGTATTTAGTTATTGGACCAATGACCGGAATAATAAATTGGATTTAGCAACAACTCAATCCCACTGTGGCCACAGTTTTAGTGTCATTGCCATTCACTAAATTACGCCGTGAGATAACTTATCCTATACCCGAGAGTGATGAATCCTTGTTGATCCACCATAGTCTTGATACACTCCTGATGTAGCCAACCACTACCGTATTGATAGCTCTAAATAGAACTACATTGGACTAGTGTCAAACAACACCAATTGGTGCACAAGGCAATCCAGTTATCTCAAGTCTTAGGATTACATGCACCAACCATTCGTTAGAGGATTTGTTCCATAGACATTGAGGTTACCATCTATATGGAATCCTCTGATAGCCTTACCATATTATTTGTTTCCTTGGTCAGAATAATACTAGGGCTATAGACATTTATAGGATGGCCACTATATGTGATCATAGGGTTCTCACAATCAAGATTTGAAACACTTGATACCCTAGTCATGGTTCTACCATCTTAAGGACATATATCAATACATACAATTATGATTTACATGATATAGTAGAAAACGCCTTTTATTGATTAATAAACATTATTACAAAGAGTGAATTCTACAATAATTGATTGGCTATAGGGCACCTACTCTTGGAGTAGGTGCCCTAGAGCCAATCCATTTTGTAAATGTTGACTCTTGTAATAATGTTCATAATTAATAAAAGGAATTTTCTACATTATGTAATTCGTATTTACTGTATGTTATAATGTATGTCCATAGAATGGTAGAACCGTAACAAGGGTATCAAGTGTTTCTAATCCCGATAGTGAGGACCCTATGATCACATATGGTGGCCATTATAGAAACATCCGTAACCATAGTATTATTCTGAATAAGGACATAGATAATATGGTAAGGCTATCATAGTGTTGAATGACCTTGTCGAAAGACAGTGACTGATCTCACTTGTTAAGGTTGTTTGTCGACAACGTGGTGCAACACATGGGTGCTTGTCATAGGTGAGTTCATTGGACAAACCCACCAAAGGACGTAGATGGTAACCCCAGTGTCTGTGGAATAAATCCTCTAAAAAATGGTGGTGCATGTGATCCTTAGACTTGAGATCATCAGAGCGCCTTGTGCATCAATTGGTGTAGTTTGACACTAGCCCAATGTAGTTCTATTCAGAGCTATCAAACGATAGTGATTGGCTACATTGAGAAGTGTATTAGGACTATGGTGGATTGTCAAAGGATTCATCACTCTCGGGTATGGGAGAAATCATCTCATTGAGCAAGTCAGTAAATGGAAATGACACTAAATCTGTGGCCATGGTGGGATTGAGTTGTAGATCAATCAAATCTAATTTTGGTCGTTGGTCCAATAACCAAATATTGAAATATCAAGTATTTATGAAGTTGACACTACTTCTGTACCTCGGCCTTGATGAGATAATGGATGATGAAAGGTGATAAAAGCTTGAAAATACACAATTACTTAGTGGTTTATGGGGAATATTTGGGAGAAATTAAGCTTTAATTGGTAAATTTGCTTAATATTTTCATAAATGTCTTTTGCAAGTTCATGGGCGTGTTTGAGTATATTCAGGGTATCTATGCTAAATGTTATGCTCGGATGAAAAATCATGTCAGCAATGGAATGAGTGACGAATAGAAACAAACGGATTGAGAATCAAAGTTGAATTGAAGAAGTTAAGGAGTTTTGAAGTTAAACAGGAGATTTTAGTTTTGAAGGAATTGATGTGGAAATGTCCACACCATGGGTTGCTAGTTTGGCTTCAAGTCCAAACATTCTACAATGGACTAATGGGTAACGTGCAAACCATGGTGGATGTAGCATCGAGATGAGCTTTACAGAATAAGACACCAGAGGAGGCTTATGAGTTGCTTGAGGTTTTGGCAAGCAACAACTATCAAAGACCAAATGAGAGAGCAATATCAAGAAAATCTACGGGTCTTCATGAAGTTGATGCCTTCATAGCCATCTCAGCCCAACTCACGGAACTTCAGAAATAGTTGGGAAGTATGCAGGTAAACTCTATTCAAGCACCTCAACTAACTTGTGATTTTTGTGCAGGAAACCATGTGAGCAGCGAGTGTCAAGTGGGGAACACATTTGCGTCGTCATCTTCATCATCGGAGCAAGTGAACTACTTGACAGGAAATTAGAGGTAACAAAATAACCCGTATTCCAACACATACAATCCGAGGTGGAGAAATCATCCAAATCTGGCTTGGGGCAATCAGAACCAGCAAAATAATCAATGGAACCAAATGACTTTGCCAAATAACCAACCAGGGGTGAATAATCAACCGGGAGATCCAAGAGTGACAAAGTTGGAAGATATGTTTGGGAAATTTATGTAGGAGACCACGAGATTTATGAATGAGACGAGGATGAATTTCAAAAATCAAGGGGCGTCCATTCGGAATCTTGAGGTACAGATGGGCCAATTGGCCGAGAAGCTAAATGAGAGACCGCAGGGTTCCTTACCAAGCAATACAGTGACTAACCCACGTGAGCAAGCAAATGCCATAATTTTGAGGAGTGGGACAGTTTTGGAAGAGGTTGAACAAGCTAGAAAGAGAAGTTGGAAAGAAAGAATCGGAAAAGGAAGAATCTGAAGAGGAAGTTGATGAGAAACCAAACAGTTTGGAGGAAGAGAACAAGAAGAAGGATGAAAGGCAAAAGAAGAAGGAGAAATTGCCATTCCCTGAGATACCACCAGAGTTGGCAAATCACACTCCACCCGTGCCTTTTCCTTAGAGACTGAAGAAAAAAAATCAGGATAAGCAGTTTTTAAAATTTATTGAAATTTTTAAAAAATTGCATATTAACATTCCTTTTGCAGATGCATTGTAACAGATGCCGAGCTATGTGAAGTTCCTTAAGGAAATCCTTTCGAACAAAAGGAAGTTAGAAGATGAGGAAACGGTAATGCTTACGGAGGTGTGTAGTGCCATTCTCCAGAAGAAGTTACCCCCGAAGCTCAAAGATCCAGGGAGTTTTACTATTCCTTACACTATAGGAGATATTATGTTTGATCGTGTTTTATGTGATTTAGGTGCTAGTATTAATTTAATGCCCTTTTCTGTTTTCAGGAGATTAGGAATTGGTGAAGTGAAGCCAACAACCATGTGGTTGTAACTAGTGGATCGGTCCATAAAACATCCGAGGGGGATAGTGGAGGATGTGTTGGTGAAGGTGGATAAGATAATTTTTCCAGCTGATTTTGTGGTTCTGGATATGGAAGAGGATAAGGAAATTCCTCTCATTTTGGGCCAACCATTCTTGGCTACGGGGAGAGCACTAATAGATGTGCAAGAGGGAAAGTTACTGTTGAGAGTTCAAGATGAAACAGTAACTTTCAATGTCTTTGAGGCGATGAAGTTTCCATCCGAATCGGATTCGTGTTTTAGTGTCGATGTGGTGGATAAATTGGTTGTGGAATCTATTGAAGAAAACACCCCACAATTACCTTTAGAAGCGTGTATAGCCAAATCCAAAACAGTAGATGATTCGACGAGTAATGAATGTGCTAGGTTGTTAGAAGCACTTCAACCGACTGATGAGAGTCAAGATTTAGAATTTAAGGAGTTTGATTTTGAAAAAGAGAAGGAAAAGGAAAAAAATGAAGAACCTCCAAAGCTTGAGTTGAAACCTTCACCTTCCCACCTCAAATATGTATATCTTAGGGACTTAGAAACCTTCCCAGTGATCATTAGTTCAGGATTGAGTAAATTGGAGGAAGAGCAGTTGATTAAGGTGTTGAGGGAACATAGACTAGCAATTGGATGGACGATCTCGGACATTAGAGGCATCTCGCCATCATTTTGCATGCATAAGATACTCATGGAGGATGATATTAAGCCTAGGGTGCAACCACAACGAAGATTGAATCCTTCAATGAAGGAAGTGGTGAGAAAGGAGGTGGTGAAACTCTTAGATGTAGGGATTATCTATCCTATTTCCAATAGTCCGTGGGTGAGCCCAGTACAAGTGGTTCTGAAGAAGGGAGGTATCACGATAGTAAGGAAGGAGAGTAACGAATTGATACCAACTAGGACGGTGACGGGCTGGAGAGTGTGCATTGATTACCGAAAATTAAATGAGGCGACAAGGAAGGATCATTTTCCACTACCTTTCATTGATCAGATGTTGGAGAGGTTGGTAGGACATGCCTATTACTATTTCCTGGATGGGTATTCAGGATACAACCAGATTGTCATTGCTCTTGAGGATCAAGAGAAAACGACCTTTACTTGCCCCTGTAGCACCTTTGCTTACCGAAGGATGCCTTTTGGGTTATGCAATGCACCAGTAACATTTCAGAGATGCATGATGTCGATCTTTGGAGACATGGTGGAACGGTTCATAGAAGTCTTCATGGATGACTTCTCAGTTTTTGGTTCCTCTTTTGATAGTTGTCTAACTAATCTTTCTCTTGTTTTGTAGCGATGTAAGGAGACGAACCTGGTGCTCAATTGGGAGAAGTGTCATTTCATGGTCCATGAGGGAATAGTGCTCGGTCATAGGATTTCAAAGGACGGAATAGAAGTTGATCGAGCAAAGGCAGTGATAGAAGCTGCCACCACCATCAAACGTCAAAGTGGTCCGAAGTTTCTTGGGGCATGCGGGGTTTTACGGACGATTCATCAAGGATTTTTCTAAGATTTCCAAACCCCTTTGCAATTTATTGAATAAAGATGTTGTGTTTGATTTTAATGATGAATGCATGCATGCCTTTCTAACCCTTAAAAAATTATCAGTATCTGCACCTATTATTGCAATTCCTGATTGGGGACTGCCATTTGAATTAATGTGTGATGCTAGTGATTTTGCTTTAGGGGTAGTGTTAGGACAGAGGAAAAAAAAAGTGTTGCGTGTAATTCAATATGCTAGCAAAACACTCACTGATGCACAATTGAATTACACCACCACAGAAAAAGAATTTGTTGGCTGTGGTTTTCGGTTTTGACAAATTTCGTTCGTATTTGTTAGGTGCAAAGGTGATTGTCTACATGGACCATTCAGCACTTAAGCACCTATTGGCAAAGCAAGAAGCGAAATCTCGGCTCATAAGATGGATCCTATTGCTTCAGGAGTTTGAGTTGGAAATTCGCGATAAGAAGGGGTCAGAAAATGTGGTGGCAGATCACTTGTCGAGAATTGAGAGACCAATCCAGGGAAATGAAGAGGAAAGTCCAATTACAGAAACCTTTCCGAATAAGAAGTTGATGAGAGTGGATGAAGCACCATGGTATGCAGATTTTGCAAATTATTTGTCATCAAAGGTGCTCCCAAGTGGTATGACGTTCCAACAAAAGAGAAAATTCTTCTCATATTTGAAGTACTACTTTTGGGAAGAGTCATTTCTATACAGACACTGTGCTGACCAACTGATACGGAGATGTGTCCCAAAGGAGAAGATGAAAAGCATTCTACGGCATTGTCATGAAAGGGAAGTAGGTGGCCATTTTGGAGGAACTAGGAAAGCAGCCAAGGTTCTACAATCAGGGTTTTATTGGCCAACCCTCTTTAAGGATTCTTTCCAGTGTCAAAAGAGTGGTAATATTTCAAAAAGATATGAGATGCCGTTGAACAATATCCTGGTGGTTGAGCTTTTTGATGTGTGAGGAATTGATTTCATGGGTCCCTTCCCAAATTCTTTTGGGAACACATATATCTTGTTAGCAGTGGATTGCATGTCGAAGTGGGTTGAAGCAGTTGCATTGCCGACTAATGATGCTAGGGTAGTGATTAAGTTTGTGAGAAAGCATATTTTCTCAAGGGTTTGGGGTACCACGGGCAATTATTAATGATGGAGGTTCCTACTTTTGCAATAGGCAATTGGATGCACTATTGGGTAAGTATGGGGTGACACATAGAGTTGCAACACCTTACCATCCACAAATGAGCGGGCAAGTGGAGCTGTCTAATAGAGAGCTTAAGGGCATTTTAGAAAAGACAGTTAATGCATCTAGGAAGGATTGGTCACGGAAATTGGATCATGCATTGTGGGCCTACCGAATTGCATTTAAGAATCCGATTGGTATGTCCCCCTTTAGGATGGTTTATGGGAAAGCATGTCACTTACCGATGGAACTTAAGCATAAAGCATACTGGGCAGTCAAGCAGCTAAATATGGATTTAAGAGCTGCTAGGGAGGAAATGATACTGACTTTGAACGAACTCGATGAGTTTCGTTTCGAAGCATATGAAAATCCTCGAATTTACAAGGAAAAGGCAAAAAGGTGGCATGACAAGCATATCAGGAAGAAGAATTTTGAAGTGGGGCAAAGAGTGTTGTTGTTCAATTTTAGACTTAGGCTATTCCCCAGAAAACTTAAGTCTAGATGGTCCGGACCATTCACGATTACAAGAATTCACTCATCCAGAGCAGTGGAAGTTACACATGAAGAAAATGGCACTTTTACAGTCAATGGACAGAGATTGAAGCCATACATTGATGGGGTGATGAGTTGCAAATCCATCCCAATATGGCTTGACATTCTGACGTGAAAAATTGAGAGAGTCGAGCTTACCGACTATAAACAAGCGCTTCTTAGGAGGCAACCCAAGTGTTTTAAATTTGTGTTCTTCTATTTTTTTTTTTTTTATTTCAGTGTGTTTGAATGTGTTTGATGTTTTGATGAATTTGAATGAATTTTAATTTGTATTTTTGGGTGTTTCAGGTGAAGTTTTCAGCTACCGCAAGGAAAGAAAATGCTCCAGACTTACTTCTTCGCCCCGGCAAAGCACATTGTATAAAAATAAGTTTTGAAAAGTCCCAGACTTTGTTGCGGCGAAGCAACTTGAAAAATATGTTGCAGCTATTGTAATTTTTCGCCCCGGCGAAGCAGGTTGGACGAAATTCCCTTAAGGCAATTTCGATGTGGCGAAGAGTTTTACTTCGCCAGGGCGATTAGCCATTGTAATTTTTCACCTCGGCGAAGTATTTTTTTTTGCCGCGGCGAAACTTGGGTTTCAAATTAAGGTTCTATGAACGAAGAACTTCGCCACGGTGAAGACTGTTTTCTATAAATAATCACTTTCATTTTTCATTTTTCACGTGACTTTTCATATCCTTTTGAGAGGAAATTTTCCAATTTCAATCCTTTGCCTTCCAAGTGTTGTCCCAATCAAAGTTCTCACTCATTAACCCTCCTAAACACCAAAACAACTCCTTTCAACAACAAATTTTATGAAAATTTCACGAAAATTTCAGAAATTTGGGGCTTTCCAATCTGGGTTGATTCTGAGTAAATTGGTTGCGAATAATCCTTCGTATTGGTAAGATCTCAAGTTCCCTAAACTCATTTTTGCACAATTTCAAGTTTTAAGTTGTAGATCTAAAAAATTGATTATTGGTTGAGTTGCGAATTTTTGGGTGATTGTGAGTTCGATTTTGTTGAGGAAGGGTTGATTATGCATGTTGTGATACTGAGGAGTGTGGGTCTTGAGTTTTGGAGAGTTTTGTTGAATTTGGAGAAATCGTAGTTTGGGGGTCTGATTTTGAATTTTTGGAAGTGTTTTCAATTTTCTTTTCCAGGTTTGAATTGTTTGTTGAGGGGAACCTAGGCTTGAATTTTTGGGTTGCGCTGTGTAGTTGAATTATAGAAAATGGCACCCAAAGTTAAGGTTCCATACAAAGGAAAAGGAAAGAAAGTGGACAACCGCTTTGTGAATGAAGAGGCTCGGAAACGATATCAAGGGGCTATCCAAAAAAGAGATAAGGGCTTTATTCCTGAGCATGGATTAACTGCGAGTTAGGCTTTGGACTGGAGTCGAGGGAGATAGTGGGAACTGTTTATGAGTGCTCCCTGCACAGCCGACTGTAGAGCCGCTAGTAAGGGAGTTTTACGCCAAACCTCCCGGATTGTGAAGAGGGTACTGCATTTGTGAGAGGGGTTGATGTGCCGTTTACTAAAGATGTGATCAATAAATTTTATAACCTACCTAGGTTTGATCAAGATGAGTACGGAAGGTTTAGGGTACACAGTTTGAGGATAGTATCATTCTTCCGGTCATTGCAAAACCGGATGCAACTTGGTCAGTGTCGAAGAAACAAAAGAAGACCATTAAGGGAACTTCTTTGACACCGATGGCTCGATTGTGGCAATATTTTGTTAGTGCGAGATTGATGCCGGAAACGCACTATAGCACAGTAACTTACGAGAAGGCATTACTGCTTTATTCTATTGCCACAGGAAAGAGTATAAATGTGGGACGAATTATCCTGAACAACATTCATCATGCTGCCAAACCAGGGCAATCAAGTTACTCTTTCCCACATCTCATTACAGCCTTGTGCATTAAAGCTGGAGCCAAGGTGGATGGTGATGAGCAACGTATTTATGCTGCCCCTATCCACGATTCAGATTATTTTCAGAAGCATCTTGAACGCCTAGAAGCTGAGCAACCAAGAGCAGGAACAAAACAGCAGAGAACCACACAAGGCCCTGTCACATCCTCCAGCTCCACAGCTACACAGAAGGAGATGATGCGATGTATGACAGCTGATGATGGGTATGATGAAACAGATGACAAAACGTCAGGATTGGTTGGTTGAGCAGACCCAGATGATGTATGAGATGCAAAAGAGTAGCTTTAACAAGCTCAACATTGACACTTCAGGATTCCAATGGGCCGACTGGGATTCCGATGAGTGGATGGGCTTCGAGTCGGAAGAGGAAGACGAGGGAGATAAAGAATGAGCACCAAAACACCTGTTTTGCTTTTCTTTATTTTTATTTGTTTTTAGTTGATGTTGTTTTTCATTTCAAACATTAAACTTGGTTTATATTTTATTTTGAGTTATGGTAGTTGTTTTAGTTATTTCATTTTCTTGTAATTTGTAGTTTGTGCAAGGACGAGATTAGGATGTAATACTTTCATATTAGTCAGTAATTTTTTCTAACCTAGTGGACACCACAGTTTCAATTGTTTTGACAGATGTTGGGTGATGAAAGGGTCACAAATCGGGTGTGCACTGTGGAGCGACACTTCACGGATTAATCTGGGAACTATCTCGTGCCTTCGTTATTTTTGTTTTTCTATTCCTAATTTATGCGTAATGGGACATTGGGGACAATGTCATCTTTTGTTTGGGGGTAGGAAAATTAGAAGAAATTTTTTTGATTTTGTTTATTTTACTTTGGTTTGATTGTTTTTGCCGATGATGAATTGTATAAATCAATGATGCGAATTGGATTGTTGCGTTTTATTGTTGAGAAATGTTAAGCATTGCTTCACGTTTAGGTTTATCGACTGAATTTTGATTAAGGTTTGTTGAGTGGTTCAACCACCATTTTCATTTTTTTTTGGCATGCTTAGATTCGTTTTATGTACTTAGGTAAAGTTTTATAATGTTGGTGGACTCTAGAACCTAGTAGAGAAGTGCTTGAGGCGAAATTCTAGGATTAGACATGGTTGAGGAGATGATTTAGGCATTCTTTTTGGAACGTTTGAGCCTTTCTAGCCGACCCAGGAATGAAATTGTCCTTAGTCACCCGTTTGAGCCATATGAATCATTATTGCTTCATTTTTCTTAGCAACCCAAAAATTGTCCGATCTTTTAACCCTAAACACTCTGTCGTACCCTTAGGAGAATTCGATCCTAATGCAAACACAAAGAACGGGAAGAGTTGTACGAATAAACTAAAAGAATAGTTTGGGGGTTGTGAGAAGGGCAATAAAAACAAAAGAGGTAGTTCACCTCAATTCAATTGATTTGTTATTTGTTTGTGTGAAAAAAAAAAAAACGAAAAACATTTGCCAAGTTTAAGGGTATATCGGCTGGAAACCGGTAACCGCCTTAAAAATTGCCTGGCAGTACTTGGCGACCTTTGGTTTAACAATGCCACGTACACCTTAGACGCACTTCCCCACCGCATATATGGTATCAGAAATAAGAAAGATACAAGTTTGAGGGTTGTACATTAGTGGACACGTTGATTGGTGGTTGAGAAGAAGTGGAGTTCGATTTGACTTGAGTGTTTGCATGAGGAAAACCAAGTTCTCTTACTTTGTTATTCCTATCCTTTTTCTTGGAACCCACTTCCCGAGCCTAGCGTTACAAGCTTATAAAGACCTGCTAATTCTTATCTTTGTCTAGTCCTCATTAGTGGAGAGTAGTTCGATATTTAGGCTTATGGAGTCTGCCACCATTTGATAGACTGTGCATTCCTACATAAAATAATCCGGGAAGTCGGAAGGTGGATTGAAGTGGGGATTACCTACTCAGGGGACCAATTGAGAAAGAAAGTCGATGCAACTTATAACTTCTTGGAGTGTTAAACATTTTTCTATTAATAATTTTGCAACAACTTTTGAGGTTGGTATAAATTCTAGGCAGTTGTTTTGTGAGTTGAGTCTTTTGTTTCTCTTATTTAATTTTTGTCAGTTGCTGTTTTGTGTTTTTGAATGTTTGTGTTTTTCTTTTATCTTGTTTTGTACCTAATGCTCGGGGACGAGCATGTCTTTAGTTTGGGGGTATTTGATAATCCGAGGATTATTCTAGCTTATTTAAGCTTTTAGGCCAGATTTTAGATACTTCTTAGTTTATTTTTGCCTGAATTGATACTTAATTCCTTACATTTCGTTGTTTTAGGTTAAAATGGAAATTTTGAGTGAATAAATGCAGATTTGTAGTTTTTAGATTTAGAAGCACGCGGAGGGCAATTTTGGAATTTTAGAATTCTTCAGGAAACTTCGCCACGGCGAAATGGGCCAGTGACGCATCAAATTTAGCTCCTTTGTCACCGTGGAGAGGTTCCTTCTTCGCTGCAGCGAAGTTTGCATACTCCCTTTTTGTAAAACGCACAGTTTCGTGTTTAGGCTAAGTTGTAATATTTTGGGCGAGGTATAAAAGAAATACTTAGTCTTTTTGTTTAGGGCGTTCGTGGAGTAGGGTTAGAGCATTTTTACATTTTTCTTAGATTCATTTTGAGCAAATTTAGATCTAAAGAGAGTGAAGATTCGGGATTAAACGAGTGGATTCGTCATTCGGGGAGATTTCTTGTCTTTTCTCTTATTTTCATTATGTTGAACTTTGGTATTTTCGTTTCTTTTAATTGTTTTATTGATTTAGCCATGAACTAACCTATTTTGGGTTAGGGTTTTGATGTAGTTCGGATTCTAATGGGTTAGAGAGTTGATGATTATTAATTTCATATGATTTTGCTTTGATTGTGTGATTATTCTGTTTTTATTGTTTGTATGTGATGAACATGATGAGATTGAGAGATAATTCATGTTAAGCTTCTTGGGTAATCACCATTGTATTATTGGATGCTAGAGATAGATTCAAGAACCGATGAAATCAATTTAGGATTCTTGTGCTTAATGAGCTTAGATTTATTAACTTTCATTTTGTTGGGTGCGGAAGGTTAATAGGGAAGAGTAGGAAAACATAGCCTGAGAAGGTATGTTGGAAACCTTAGAGAGTTCGATTTACAATCAATGCATGCGAATATGAATTTAGTTTAATTCTTTAGGTTTAACCCATAGAGTCCGAATGAAGTCAAAACCCTACCCGTTTGTTTGAATTGATTTTATCCCGTTTTAAATCTTGCTTTCATAGTTTAATTTTAATTTAGTAAATTTTGTTTTAGTTATAGTTTAAATTGTTGCCTTAAATCCAAAAGAATTCGATTGCTTCAACTTGAAAACAGTAGAAAACTTAGTGCTTAGCGACCAATCCTCGTGGGAACAATATTCACTCATCACTCTATTGCTTGTGCAACTAGTATACTTGCTACATATTGCATGTCGTAGGAAACACGCATCAATGACCAAGAAGATCTACAAAACTGTTAGGGATCATCCATTGTGATGTAATGTGGTCCTATGATAGTTTAGGAAAGAGGAGGGTATTCTTACTTCATTACATTTACTGATGATTTCAGTAGATATGGTTATGTCTATTTGATGAGACATAAATCTGAATCATTTAACAAGTTCAAGAGTTTACGAATGAAGTACAGAACAAGCTTGGAAAGAGTATTAATGTCCTTCGGTTGGACCTAGGAGGTGAATACTTAAGTTGGGAGTTTGGCAGATACCTTAAAGAATGTGGGATAGTATCAAAACTCACACCTCCTTATACGCCATAGCACAATGGTGTATTGGAAAGGAGGAATTGAACTTTATTTGATATGGTTTGTTCGATGATGAGTTTGGAGGATCTACCTTCAACATTCTGGGGCATAGCCCTGGAGATTGCGATTCACACAGTGAACCATGTGTCATACAAATCAGTGGATAAGACTCTATATGAACTATGGAGTGGACTAAATCCCAAGTTGTCTTACTTGAGAGTTTGGGGGGTTGTACGACTTATGTCAAGAAATTGAAGTCAAATAAGCTTGCCCTAAAATCTGACAAATGTATCTTTCTGGGATATCCTAAGGAAACCATGGGATACTATTTCTAACCGCCAGAAGAGCGAAAGGTTTTTGTAGCTTGATCTAGGTTATTTTTGGAAAAGGAATTTATCCAAAATAGTACAGGAGGTAGAAAGGTCGAACTTAGTGAAGTTCCGACTCCACAAGATATGGCTGATGAGGAACGGGCAAATGTACTGCCAAAAATGGAGAAACATCAGGAGGAGGTCACTCCACAGATTGTGAAAGGAAGTGAACCAACTCAGACATAGGAGCTACGTAGGTCTAGTAGAGTACGTCGTGAGCTCAAGAGGTATGGATTTCTCGTGACTTAGCACAGTGACGTACTAGTTTATTAGGATAATGAACCTCAAACCTATGGTGATGTGATGAGTGGTTGAAAGTACACTCATACTTTGTGATTTTAAGGTTATGTTGTGTGGGAATTAGGTTTAATTTGCTAATTTTACTTAATTTCGGTACTTCTTTTGTTTTCTAGAATCACGGGTATGTTTTATGAATGTTCAGGTATTTAGGTGTTGAAAAATAAGGATTTCAAGCATGCACATTGAATAGTAAAGAGTCAGAATCATACAAGAATGAACGTTTCAAGAATTGAAGCTCAAATGAAGAAGTTATGAATATTTGAAGATTGTTCGCAGTGGAGGATTTTTGTGCTATGGCATGAGTGAACACGCTGCACTAAAATGGGTGTAACTTTAGCTACACAACTCCAATTGACCTGATTCTGGTGGCATCTAAAAGATACGAGATAGGTATATAATTATATGCTTTTTTAGTGATTATTTAAACCTGGAATATGGTTAACTATTGATCCTAAATTTACATCAGTGCATAGAAGACAGGCATACGTGAGTTGTGGAACATGCCTCAATACTGCTACGATAACTTGAGCTAAAGACCTAATATTTGGATGATTCTTGGACCACTGGAAATATGATTCAAATGGATACAATTAATGAGTTTATGTCTTCATTAGATTCAGAATTTTTCATGCTACAAAATGGATGTCTTTTGGCACACAATTTTCTAGCAGTAACTATTAAGGAGAAACGGACTGAAAATGGGAACTTCGCAAAGCTACCATAACTTCCTCATCATGAACTGGGAGTTATTCCACATATTTTTTTACGGCTAGTTTATGTAGAATTTGATGGTTCGTTATTCTGAGTTTTCTAGAGGAAGATATTCTAGTTTTAGTACCAAAGGGTCGGCACATGAATCCTAATTCTACAAGGACTCTACTTAAATTAATTCGAATTTTATTCTCGTATTTTGTACAGGATTTTCCCCATTACTTTCCCACCACCCTAGCACTATAAAAGATTGTCTTTAGGTATTTTTTAGGGAGACTTCAACTTTGAGAGAAGCAAGGAGAGGAGATCTTACCTAGGGTTTTTCATCTTTTCTCTTGTACTTCATGTTTTTTAAGGGTTTGAGATTTGATTTCCTTATGATCATGTGTAGCTAAATACTTATCTAAGGACCCGATGTAACCAATCATGAAGGTTTTATGCTTTGATTAATTTTATTGTTCTATTGATTCAATATATTTCTAGTTTCATTCATTGCACTTAATTCGATTGATGCGTGCAAATGCAACACCTAATTTTACCTCACTAAATTCTAATGCAAAGTCGTGTAGTAGCAAAGAGCAAGTAAGGGTCTTTCCCGCAGAGCATCTGTGAACTTAACTAATTTTCTACTTCAAACAGAGGTTTGTCACGAATTAAAATAAATCAAAACAAAAACCAGGAAACTAAATTCAACAACTTAAATCAAACAAATACTCACAAAAGAGAAATATATGAGAGAAAAAAGATTTAAGGTTTATTCGCCACCACTAGACATGAATTGCACAAAATAAAAGCACTCTTTAACTTTCTACCCTCTTGATCACATCAGCTTAGAAAATATCAAATGTTGATAAGTTTCAACTCTTTTTATTGAGTCATTGGGCTAGACACGGTCATAACCCAATTCTCTATTTACTAAATAACCTAGGATACGATCTCTAGATTCAAAGTAACAAAAGCATTAAGAAGCGAGAGACCTACAGAATCAAGGCTAAACTCATATGGTTGGTTTAGTTATCTTGAGTGATTACCCTCAATGCATGTAAGCATACACTTTACCACTAGTTATTTAGGTTAATAAAGCGATTCCGTACTAAACAACCTAAATTGGCAATAACAGATTAACCCGAACTATTTAATTGGCCACTTAAGCAATTATGAAAATCTATTTAAACCCTATTCTTAGAGAATAAATCACATAATCAAGAGGGATCAAAAGATAAAATGATGCAGATTTTATTAACCACAAGACCTATCTAGGGTTTTGAAATCACCCTCAATCACAAAAGAATTAGTTACCCATGAATAAAAATAAAAACATCATTGCATTCTTGATAACAAATAATACAAAGTGAAAAGAAAACCTTAGGAAAGCTTGAGTAGATTATTGGAGTCAATGATGATCTTCTCCAATTCTTCTCTCCAAGCTTCTTTCAATCTCTCTTAATCTCTATATTATTGAGTATTTTTTTTTTTTTTTGTTCTCTATCCTCTCTCCTCCCTAAAAGATACCTAAAGACATCCTTTTATAGTGCTAGGTTTGTGGGAAAATTAATGGGAAAGTCCTATACAAAATAGGAGAACAAAATTCGGATTAAGTTTTACAAGACTCCTTGTTTATCTAAAATTCCCATTCTATGCCGCGGTGCCAATTCTTATGCCTCAACACTAAACTCGTTCATCACGCCTGCATCGGCATGAAATTTTCCTACCTCGACACAGTTTTTTCAAAAATCCTCCCTTCAAACCTGAAAGCAGATGTCGCAGCGCCAGAAATTTTCTGCCATGGCGCCGAAATATCTTCATTTTGTAGTACAGAAACATCAGAATCTGAAGAAGTCATAAACGTTAAAGTTGTAGCTCTGTGAGTTAAATTTCCAATGGTTCAAGCATCAGCCCAATCCTATATCTAAATCTCAATTTATCATCGCAATATTGAAGCATACTCAAAACTGGAGCATTTTCCAGATTTTGCATGTGATGGCAAATCCACCTTAACTTCCTCGTCTCAACACCCATTTTCGAACCGTTTGTTTCTAGTCATAAAAAATTCTCTTGCTGATGTGTGTTTCCTACAACATGCAAATGTAGCAAGTATACTAATCGCACAAGTAATAAAATGATGAGTAGAGTATCGTTCCCACGAGGATTGTTAGCTAAGCACTAAGTTTTCTACCGTTTTCAAGTTAGACCAACCGAAAACTTTGGATTGATGGGAGCTAATTCTAATTAAACTTAACAACAACTTTTAAACTAAAATTTTACTAAGAATGCAATATGAAAATACGGATAATCAATTCAAGTAAAGCGGGTAGGGTTTTGACTTCATTTGGATTTTATGGGTTAAACCTAAAAATTACACTACATTCACATTCATACACAATGGTTATAAATTGAACTCACTATGGTATTCAACATACCCTCTCGGGCTATGTTTTCCTATTCATCCTTATTAACCTTCCGCACCCAACAAATTGAAGGTTAACAATTCCAAACTCATTAAGCAAAAGAATCCTATAATGATTTCATTGATTCTTGAATCTATCTCTAGCATCCAATACTATAATGGTGATTACCCAAGAAGCCTAACATGATTTATTTCTCAATCTCATCATGTTCACCACATAAAGCATTAAAACTCAGAGTAAACACTCAACCAGAGCATACTTGATGGGAATGCAAAATGTCATATTTAACCCCCTTAATGTTTAGTCTTTTATATGTATTTGTTTCCTAATTGTACTCATTATTACTTTATTTTGGTTTAGGAAGCAAATGGAGGTGTTAATTGAAAAACGGAATTAATTAGGGGAATTCGGACAGTTTCGCCACTGCTTCGTATTCTGGGCATAATTCTCTCATCCAAGCTCCGATTGAGATGATTCAAAATGCTGTGGAACGCTAAGAAATAGATCTACAACTTTCATGTTTTGAGGTTTTAGAGATACTGGCTGAATAAAGGTTGTAATCGAGCTTGAAGTTGACGCACCTGCATTGCCGACGTCCTGGAGCGTTCTGACTTGTTATGCAAGTCAGTCTATTATTGCACGTTTTGAAGACATACATGCTGCACGAAAATCACAGCTGGAAACACCACTTTCCTATTTTATTAGGACTCTATTTTATTTTATTTCCAATTAGAATTAAATTAGGATTAATGTTATTTTAGGATAGGAGAATATTTCTTTTAGGAGATTGAGTGGGATTCGAATTCTAAAATTGGATTTTAAAAGGGAGATCAGATTAGGTTTGAGGGGACCACGCCTCTCTCTCTTTTCCTCTCTGGAATTTTCTTTCACTTGAGTTTTTGTTATGGCCATGAGCGGCTAGAACTTTTGTAACTTGGTCGAAGGAAACGGAAAACCATCGGAATCTTACAACTGATCATTGATGCAAAGATAATCAATTCACACATTGAATATTCACCGTTGGAACAAATTTCCTATCTCTCCTTAATTGTAATTAATCAGAAAACAAGCGATCCTAATTAATCTTAACCCTAAACAACCCTAGACAAGCGCTCAAGATTTAATCTAGTGGCAGCCTTAAGAATTAGAGAGATCGATGAAGCTAAACAACACAAACACAAGCGGTTGTATTTAATTTAGTTGAATGTTCTTCGTAAGGTTACTAATTCCTGATGCAACCCGTTTCGAAGAAAATGATGTTCTGAGCAAAACTAGAAAAACTTCTAGCCCCACCCTCTTGAGGCAAAATTCGAATGTTTTGATACAGTTTTTGCCGTTTTAGTGTTTCTGGCCAATTTAATTTTTTTTAAATTTTCTAGTTAGTTTTCAATTTTTGTCATTCATTCTAATTCTTTTATTAGGTTTTTTTGTTGTAGGTCCTCTAACCTTGGTGAATTAACATTCGATCCAGAAATTGAAAGCACTTTGCGTAGGTTAAGGAACGAAGTTCGGAAGAAATTATGAGGAAAGCAATTTGGCTTTTGATTCCCAATTTGCTAGCAACTCTGATATAGAAGAGGAGGACGTCATGGCTGGAAATCGGACTTTGAAAGAGCTTGCTGCCCCTGATTTGAATCAAGCAGCTTTATGCATAACGTTTCCTGTTTGAGATGCTGCTGCTACTACTTTTGAATTAAAATCTGGACTAATACATCTCTTGCCCACTTTTCATGGTCTTGCAGGTGAAGATCCTCACAAGCATTTAAAGGAGCTTCATGTGGTTTGCACGAGTATGAAACCTACGGGGGTGACCGAGGAGCAAATTAAATTAAGAGCTTTCCCGTTTTCTTTGAAGGATTCGGCTAAGGATTGGCTTTATTATCTACCCTCCGGAACTATAACCACATGGAACGAGATGAAGAGATTATTTTTGGAGAAATATTTCCTGGCTTCGAGGGCAGCCAACATTCGGAAAGAAATTTGTGGTGTAAGGCAGCACAACGGAGAGTCCCTACATGAATACTGGGAACGCTTTAAGAAATTGTGTGCAAGCTGCCCCCATCATCACATTAGTGAGCAGTACTTCTATGAGGGCCTTACATACACTGATAGGAGCATGATTGATGCTGCAAGTGGTGGAGCTTTGGTGGATAAGACCCCTGAGGCCGCGAGAAACTTGATTGCAAATATGGCGGCCAATTCTCAAGCGAGGGTTGCGGTAGGCTTGACCTTCCATCTAGGCGTGATAATGAGGTAAATATTTCTTCCCTAGAACAACAAATCTCGAGTCTAACTTCTCTTGTTCGTCAAATGGTGTAGGTAACATGCAAACAGAAGGCTTGCGGGATTTGTTGCTAGCAGATCCAACGACATGTGCCCAACTCTTCAAGAGGAGCTGTTGAGCAAGTGAATGCAGCGGTGGTTTCCCTGGACAACCGCAAAGGAAGTATGATCCTTATTCGAGCACATATAACCCTGGATGGAGGGATCACCCTAATCTTGGCTATGGGAATCAACAAATGAGTTAGCCCTACCCTCAAAACCGCCCAAATTACTAGCAGTACAAGCAGCCATACCCCCCTAGACAACAACCGGACCAAACTGCTAATTTTGGTATGTCTTTAGAAGATATTGTTAAGTCTCTTGCTACTAACACTTTGCAATTTCAACAAGAGACGAGAGCTAGTGTTCAAAGTTTAGAGAATCAAATGGGGCAGATGGCAACCGCAATCAGTAAGCTGGAGGCACAAAGTTCAGGGAGATTACCTTCTCAAATGGTGATAAATCCAAGAGAAAATGTAAGTGCGATCGTTTTGAGAAGTGGTAAAGAGGTTGAGATTCCAATAAAGGCAGCCCCTGCATCGTCGAAGGGAGAAAAGGAAAAAGACATAATTGTAGACAAGAACGTTCCTAATGACGATGGCATTCCTAAGCGTAAGTTTCCTCCTCTGTCCGATTATAAGCCGGTACCACCTTTTCCTCAAGCTTTAGCAGAATCTAGAAGAGATGTGCAAAACAGAGATATGTATGAGACTTTTCGTAGATGCGAGGTAAATATTCCACTTTTTGATGCTATTAAACAAGTACCTCGTTATGCTAAATTCTTGAAAGAATTGTGCACACTTAAGAGGAAACAGAAACTAAAGGGGTGTGAAAAGGTGAGAGTGGGAGAAAATGTTTCTGCAGTAATTCAGAGAAAACTTCCAGTGAAGTGCAAGGATCCAGGTATGTTTACTATCCCGTGTACGATAGGTAACACTAGGTTTGAGAAGGCCATGATAGACTTAGGAGCTTCTATAAATGTCATGCCATATTCCATATATGCTTCTTTGAAACTTGGACTTTTGAATAAAACTGGTGTTGTAATTCAATTAGCTGATGGATCTAATGCTTATCCTAAGGGTGTAGTTGAGGATGTTTTGGTACAAGTTAATGGCTTAATTTTCCCTACTGATTTTTATGTACTTGATATGGAAAATGGAGATCAATCTGCTCCTATTTTGTTAGGAAGACCTTTCTTAAAGACATCCAAGACTAAGATAGATGTTCATAGTGGCATACTTACCATGGAATTTGATGGTGAACTTGTCAAATTTAATATTTATGATGCCATGAAATATCCTGATGATGATGATGATGATCATGTTTATTCTATTGATGTGGTTGATTCTTTAGCACAGGAAGTTTTTGAACTTGATGGAAAAGATGGAATGGGAGTTGCCATTAGTAAGCATCTTGAGGAAGAGAATGAGGAGTTAGCTTTGAGTACTGATTTGCAGGAAACGGTTACAGCATGGAATGATTCTCTAAAGTTACAGCATTAGTCAGGTAACTTTCCTTGTATTGCATTACCACTTTCTAACGAGAGGCCTTTACCTTTTGTTTTGCAGGATCCCGTTCCAGATTTGAAGCCTCTCCCTAGTTATCTCAAGAACGTGTTCCTTGGAGATGGAAGAATGTTACTTAGTGCATCGCAAGAAGAAAAGCCTTGAGTCGAGCCAACGACAATAAACAAAGGCGCTGCTTGGGAGGCAACCCAAGGGGAGTTTGTTTTCTTTTCTTGCATTTTAATTTTGGTTATTTTTATCCCTTTTCTTTGCATTTCATCTTCCATTGGGGACAATGTCAGTTTTAAGTGTGGGGAAGGGAATTTAGGTTTTGCTTAGGTTCTGTTTTTAGTGTTAAAAAAAAAAAAAAAAAAAAAAAAAAATTCTGCCTAGTTTAAGGGTATATCAGCTGGAAACCAGAACCCGCCTTAAAAACTGCCTAGCAGTACTTGGCAACCTCGAGTATAACAACGCCACGTACACCTTAAACGAAATACCCCCGCATTTGTTTTTAGGAAGGTTTATGCTTTAAGTCATGTCTTTGAACGTCTAGTGATGCATCAAATAGTAACTTGACTTTGTTGTTGAGCATATTCCTTGACTTAGGATGTTAGCAATCTTTCATAAAATAGAGTTAATCATATTTGAATCTTTGCAGTTTGAAATAATATGTCTTGAGAAGTTGTGTAGACTTGGTGACGAAGCATGATTGAGGAGTGTATAACAACCCTTAAAAGAAAAAAAAAATTGTTTCTCTTAAGCTAGTCCTAAATTTGGGTTTAAGCAAATAGGAAAAAGAAAAGAAAGGTATGTGGTGAGTCGAGATGGAGCATAAAACGCACTCACTCATAAACACAACCATGAAATGAGATAGAGCATAAAATGCACTCATTCTTTTTCAAAACAGAAAAAAAAAAAATATTGTATCCTTAGTTTGCTACCCAGTTTGTGGTAGTAAAGAGAAACAGTAAAAGAAAAGTTGAGAGGGGAGTTGTACATGAATTGGTTGTGATTAGTTCCCTTGTTTGCATTGAGTGATTAAGAGAAATTGTGGAAGATGATAAAGAGAGATGAATGTCATTAACTCTGTTTTATTTTATTTTGCTGCTTCCTAAGTTAGGTATGAATATGCATGGATTAAATATTGTTGCTTATGCATCATGCTGATGTTCTTGAGATGACTTGAGATGATGGTGTTCCTGATATGACTTGAGTGTAGGGTTTGTTTGAATTAGTTTGCCCGAGGACGTGCAAAAGCTAAGTGTGGGGGAATTTGATGGGAATGCAAAATGTCATATTTAACCCCCTTAATGTTTAGTCTTTTATATGTATTTGTTTCCTAATTGTACTCATTATTACTTTATTTTGGTTTAGGAAGCAAATGGAGGTGTTAATTGAAAAACGGAATTAATTAGGGGAATTCGGACAGTTTCGCCACTGCTTCGTATTCTGGGCATAATTCTCTCATCCGAGCTCCGATTGAGATGATTCAAAATGTTGTGGAACGCTAAGAAAGATATCTACAACTTTAATTTTTTGAGGTTTTAGAGATACTGGCTGAATAAAGGTTGTAATCGAGCTTGAAGTTGACGCACCTGCATTGCCGACATCCTGGAGCGTTCTGACTTGTTATGCAAGTCAATCTATTATTGCACGTTTTGAAGACATACATGCTGCACGAAAATTACAGCTGGAAACACCACTTTCCTATTTTATTAGGACTCTATTTTATTTTATTTCCAATTAGAATTAAATTAGGATTAATGTTATTTTAGGATAGGAGAATATTTCTTTTAGGAGATTGAGTGGGATTCGAATTCTAAATTTGGATTTTAAAAGGGAGATCAGATTAGGTTTGAGGGGACCACGCCTCTCTCTCTTTTCCTCTCTGGAATTTTCTTTCACTTGAGTTTTTGTTATGGCCATGAGCGGCTAGAACTTTTGTAACTTGGTCGAAGGAAACGGAAACCTCGGAATCAAATAAACTGTGAGATCTAATCTATGTTATTTTAGTGTTCAATTTTCGTGTTTGAGTATTGAATGTTATTCTGTCCATATTTTCATGATTGATGCATTTAATTACTAGGAGGCCTACTAGTGTATTATTTGTTGAAATCTACTGCTAAGTTTGATATCAAATCTGTAATTGTTTGATCCCTCCAACTTGTGAAGCAATTAGGGTTAGTAATTTGCTGCGTCAGGAATTAGTAACCTTACAAAGAACATTCAACTAAATTAAATACAACCGCTTGTGTTTGTGTTGTTTAGCTTCATCGATCTCTCTAATTCTTAAGGCTGCCACTAGATTAAATCTTGAGCGCTTGTCTAGGGTTGTTTAGGGGTAAGATTAATTAGGATCGCTTGTTTCCTGATTAATTACAATTAAGGAGAGATAGGAAATTAGTTCCAACGGTGAATATTCAATGTGTGAATTGATTATCTTTGCATCAATGATCAGTTGTAAGATTCCGATGGTGGATGTTGACAGAGACCAAGTTCGTCATTTTAATTGATTTCGAATTGAACTGTTTTTGTTTTTGGTTTTTGCTAAGAACGTTTCCTGTTTTACATAGAACCCCCCAACCTTGTTCACATAACAGCAAATTCAGCTAGACACTCTCCGTGGGATCGACCCTGACTTACACCACTACGTGTATTTTTAGGTTTTAATTCTGGGTGCCTACGACAGCACGCCAATACACATATGAATATAAAACAATCAAACACTTAACCCATTAAAAATCCAAACTACCATAAAAACCCTAACCCAAAATGGGTTAGTTCATAGCTAAATCAACAATACAAAAACGAATAACGAAATCAATCAAGCTCAACATAATGAAAATGAGATAAAAGATAAGAAATCTCCCAAAAGATGAATCCCTTAGTTAGAATCGAATCTTCACCCTTGTTACAATCAAAATCGCTCAAAAATTATCCATACCTCACCCTAATTACCCAGCCAAAAACACGCACAAAGTAAAACTGTGCGTTTAACAAAACTAAAAATAATGACCATTGCCGCGGCGAAGAGTGAAGCAGACACGCTCGTCCCTGGCCTACTTCGCCGCGGCGACGTACAAATCTTCGCCACAGCGAAGCTTCTTGAAAAGTTCTGAAATTATAGAACTGCCACTCTGCTTGCTTCTTCGCTTGATTCTTCGATTCTTGGTGCTCTCTCTTTGGAACAAGCCTCATCGTGCTTTATCCTGCTTCAAAACTCTCCTATCTTCTGATATCCGCTAATTTCTAAGTCAAAAACTTCTAATTTTGTCCTTATTTGCTCAAAATATCCATTTTAACCTGAAACACAAAATGTCAAGAATTAAGCTACAATTCAGGTCAAAATGCACTAGAAAGTACCTGAAATCCGACAAAAAGGTCGAATGAAAACTGTATAATCCACGGATTATCACTCGCCAACATCATCTCCCATCCGAACATTATTTTTAAACAATTATCGGTGTGTTATCGTAGGCAACCAAGATTAAAACCTAAAAACACATGTAGTAGTGTGAGTAAGGATCATTCCGACGGAGAGTGTCTAGCCGAGTTTAATGTTACGTCAACAAGGCTGGGGGGGAGGGGGGGTGTTTTGAGTAAAAACAAAAACAATTTCAAGAAAAGCAATTCAAATTAAATTATCAAAATCAATCAAAATAAAAAACCTTGGGCTAAGTCAACATCCACCATCAAAATCTTACAACTGATCATTGGTGCAAGTATATATCAATTCATATTTTGAGTATTCACCGTTGGAAATATTTTCCTATCTCTCCTTAGTTGTAGTTAATTAGGAAACAAGCGATCCAATTAATCTTACTACTAAACAACCCTAGACAAGCGCTAAAGGTTTAATCTAGTGGTAGCCTTAAGAACTAGAGAGATCGGTGAAGCTTAACAACACAAACACAAGCGGTTGTATTTAATTTAGTTGAATGTCCTTCTTAAGATTTAATAATTCCTGACGCAGCAAACTCTTAAACCTTAATTACTTCACAAGTTAAAGGGATCAAACAATTACAGATTTGATATCTAACTTAGCAGTAGATTGCAACAAATAATAAACTAGTAGGCCTCCTAGTAATTAAACGCAACAATCATGACAATATTCATAGAAGAACATCCAATACTCAAAACATAAATTGAACACTAAAAACAGATAGATCTCACAGTTTTATTGATTCCGAGGTCTCCGTTTCCTTCGACCAAGTTCTAAAAGTTTAGCTGCTCATGCCATAATCAAAACTCAAAAGAGAAAATTCCAGAAGAGAGAAAGGAGAGGCATGTGGGATCCCCCAATCTGATCTCTCTCTCCTCTTAAAGATATCCAATTCAAGTATTTGAATTCTACTAAATCTCCTAAAAATATTCTAATATCCTAAAATAACATTTATCCTAATCTGATTCTGATTAATTGAAAATAAAATAAAGTCCTAAAATAAAATAGGAAAGTGGTGTGTCCAGCTATAAGTTGCGTGCAATAGGTCTTCAAATCTTCCAATAATAAACTGCCTCATTGACTTGCATGATAGGGCAGAATGTTCCAGAATGTCAGCAATGCAGGTGTGTCAACTTCAAGCCCGATTACAACCTTGATGTACCGAGTATATCTCCAAACTCAAAACATGAAAGTTGTAGATCTCGTTCTTAGGGTTCCACAGAATTTTGAATCATCTCAATCGGAGCTCGGATGAGAGGGTTATGCCCTGATTATGAAGCAATGTCAAAACTATCCAAATTCACCTAATTAGTTCCGTTTTGCATTTAACGCCTCTATTTGCATCCTAAATCAAAATAGAATAATAATGAGTACATTTAGGCAACAAATAAGTACAAAAGACTAGACATTAAGGGGGGTAAATATGACATTTTGCATTCTCATCAAGTATTCCCTGTAAACACAACAAAAACACCCGTGATCCCGAAAAGTGCATTTATGAAACAATTAAGTTAATGTATGCAAATTAACCCTACTTTCCCACAAACAATACCTATAAACCACTAAGTTTATGTGCATTTTCAAGCACTTATCATAACCCCCAGCCAGCTTCTTGCTAGTCCCTAGCAAGTTAAGCGATCTAAAGACATCTTCTAGCCTAAAAACAAAATAAATTATAATCCTAAATTAACCTAAATCATTTTCGTAGATTTGTCACGATTGCATTTAGCATATGCAACAAGCCTTTAAACCCCTAGCTGGCCCTAGTTGGACGAGTTATAGTCTCATAAGGGTTTCCAGCAATGATACCTACAAACATCCACACTAAACTTAACCTAGACTCAAAAATTAAAAACAAACAAACAGAAAATTAGTCTCCAGATATACATTCGTCTCAAAAATTGCATACAACACATAAAATAAAGAATAGTTAAACATCACCCAAGCCCAAAGATAACTCAAACATCAATTTCATTTTGTTATCCACTCTCACACATCCAACAAACCACAAACCCATTATTCTCAAAACCCAGATGATCATATGCACAAACTTCACAAACAAAGAATTGATCTCAAAGTTGAAGAATAAAATATAATGAATAGAATCAAATTCCATAGGCTCACTTTTCAAACTACTCTCCACTAATGTAGAATGATCACACTACCTCGGATCAATAGGTCTTTATTAAGCTTGTAACGTTAGGCTAGGTTATGAGGTTATGAAAGAACGGAAAGGATAAGCAAAAATAAGAGACTTAATCCTATTTCTTTCAAACACGTTCATTCAAGCACCACCATTCTTCTTTACACCCAACTTTTTCCACCTTTCATCAAAAATAATTTCATTGCATCATTTATACTTTGCGATGTTTCTCAATACTTTTTCTTTCTTTGTTTCTTTTCTTCTTCTCTTTTTTTTTCTTTTTTATTTTTTTAATTTAGTTTCCTTTTTTATTTCATTATTGCCATAATTTTTAACAAAAGCGGCAATGTTCTCTTTTTTTTTTTTCATTTCTTTTTTAATTCGAAAGAAAGAAAAGAAAGCTAAAAATGCTACCCCACCTCTTGATTAAAAAGCACTCTACAACCCCCAACCTATTCTTTTGACCACATTTGGAATAAATTGACAATTTCCACAAACCTTCACCCTCACTTCTTTAATTGCTCTCACCAATCTTGTACTTAGATTAAGTCTCTTAAAAATTAAAGGGTAGGAATGTGTTTTTGACTCAAAATAATGGTGGGTTAATGTAGGTTACATGAAAGAAAATCAAGGCTAAATGTGTTTAATAATGGCTCAAAGGCGTAACTAGCGATAATTTAAATAAAGGGTTGGCTTGAAAGGCTCAAACGATCCAAAGATAGCCTAAATCATATCCTAATTAATGTATATTCTAAGATTTCACCTCAAGTAGTTATCAAGTGAGTTCTAGAATTTGTTGAGATCCCAAAAATGTCTATGAAAATTCACACATAAAAACATCACCAAGCCTTAAGAGTAACCAACCAAATCATACCACATAACATGAGAGTCAAACTAAATGAAACTAATTATTTGAGATCAACCTTACACCTAAGCAACATTTAACGTCTTCTAAACATTACATGTCATCACAATTATAATCATATCATTGACATTAATCTGAAAAACTGAAACAATTAATGCTAAACACATTCAAAAGCAAAAAGAAAAAACACTTAACTCAAATTCATAACAATAAAATAATACCAAAGAAAGATGAAGAATTAGAACGAAAAATAAAAGAAAAATAATACACATAAAGTAAATAAAAGAATTAAAAAAATGCAAACACACCAATGCAACACATAAGTATCAAAATTAATATTACAATGCCACATCCACCCCCAACCTAAATTGGGCAATGTCCTCATTGCATTATTAATCGGCATTAAAAATAAAACAAAGAAGATGAAAACTAACACAACTCGATGGGTTGCCTCCCATGTAGCACTTTGTTTAATGTTGTTAGCCCGACATTGTTCTTTGCTTAACCGTCCATGTTCGTTGGTTTGTGGAGAGGTACTTCATCCAATTGTTCCATGAATGGTTCGTAGTATGGCTTTAGACGATGACCATTGACCTTAAAGTCCTTCCTGGTCTTCATGCTCTTAATTTCCACTACAGAATTGGGAAAAAAACATTAGTAATGACAAAAGGACCAACCCAACGGGATCGTAACTTACAGGGAAAAAGTTTAAGATGTGAATGGAATAGAAGAACTTTTTGTCCATCTTCAAAATGCTTTTGCTAGATCATTCTATCATGGAAGGCCTTTATTTTGTCCTTGTAAATTCGTGAACTTTCATAAGCTTCATTCCACATCTCCTCAAGTTCTTTCAATTGCAATTTTTGTTGTTCTCCCGCTATGTCTAGTTTCATGTTGCATTGCTTAATTGCCCAATAGGCTCTATGCTCTAATTTGACGGGAAGGTGATATGGTTTATCATAAACCATTCGGAATAGGGACATTCCAATTGGTGTCTTATATGTTGTCCTATGTGCCCACAATGCGTCATCAAGTCGCAAGCTCCAATCTTTCCTATTTGGATTCATGGTCTTCTCTAAGATGGACTTGATTTCCTGATTAGAGACTTTGGCTTATCCACTCGTTTGTGGGTGGCATGGCATAGAAATTTTGTGGGTGATGTTGTATTTCTTCAAGGTAGCCCAAAATGTACGATTGCAAAAATGAGTGCCTCCGTCACTAATTATGGCTCTAGGTGTTCCAGACCTTACAAAAATGTTAGATTTTACAAAATCTACAACAACTTTAGAATTGTTAGTCCGGGTGGCTTTTGGTTCTACCCATTTAGACACATAGTCAATAGCAAGTAAGATATAAAAGTAACCATAAGAAGACGGAAAGGGTCTCATGAAATCAATACCCCATACGTAAAAAATCTCAACAAATAAAATCAGATTTTGAGGCATTTGATTTCTTGGGCCTAAATTACCTAAGCGTTGACATCTATCACATGTTTTGCAAAAAAAATACGCATCCTTAAAGAGTGTAGGCCAATAGAGTCCACTCTCAAGAACCTTGAGAGCTGTCCTCTTTGCTCTAAAGTGCCCTTCGCATGCATAGAAATGACAAAAAGTTGAAATTGAATTAAATTTGCTTTCAGAAATGCACCTTCTTATGATTTGGTCAGGGCAATATTTCCAAAGATATGGATCATCCCACACGTATTGCTTAGCGATCTTCTTCAATTTGTCTTTGCTAGCACGCGACATGTTGGGTGGGGTTCTCTTGGTCACTATGTAATTTACTATATCCGCATACCATGGTCCTGAGGATGTCATTGCAAGTAATTATTCATCTAGAAAATCATCTTTCAATGGAAGAGCATCTTCTTGGTTTATCAGCCTACTTAAATGGTCTATTACAACATTCTCACTCCCTCTTTTGTCTTTGATTGTTAGGTTGAACTCTCGTAGCAACAGAATCAACCTTATAAGCCTTGGTTTAGCCTATTTCTTCGTATGTAAATACCTAAGAGCTACATGATCAGAAAAAATGGTAACTTTTGTGCTATTTAAATAGGAACAAAACTTTTCTAGTGCAAAAGTAACCGCCAAAAGTTCTTTCTCGGTTGTGGAGTGGTTAAGTTCAGCACCATTCAATGTTCTTGAAGCATACTAAATGGCATGTGGCAACTTTCCAACTCATTGTCCTAACACGGCTCCAATGGCATAATTGCTTGCGTTGCACATCAACTCGAATGGAAGACTCCAATCAGGTGGTTGAATAATTGGGGCTATGGTTAGAAGTTCTTTTCATTTCTCAAACGCCTTCATACACTCTTCGTTGAACTCAAACGCTACCTCTTTTTGTAACAAACGGCATAGGGGCATTGCGATCTTGAAGAAATCTCCTATAAAATCATGCATGTCCAAGAAAAGAATGTACCTCTCTCACACAAGTGGGAGGTGGTAAGGAACGTACAAGATCTATTTTAGCTTTATCAACTTCAATCCCTCTGATGAGATAATATGCCCTAAAACTATCCCTTGATTTACCATAAAATGACATTTTCTGTAACAACTGCTGAAAACTAGTACAATGCATGCATAATAACAATATAAAATCGGGCCCCAAAAATTTTCTTTTCATTATAATTCATGTCTTTTATACACAAAGAGTACTATTTACAAAAATTCGTTTTAAAAGACAAAACAGGGGAAACAGTGTAGCTATTTCTCTTCGCTTGCCGACGCCCCTCCGACTGCATCATCACCTAGATCCTGCATCCACAAAGGAAAATAACGGGGTGAGCACAAAATAATGCTCGTAAGTAAAACCCTCTATCTGTCTCTCCCCGTATGTATAACTCTTAATTCTTTCCTTATACTATTTCGGTTCTATCTCTGGTTCTACCTAAACATCATGGCCTCATCTTACCGGAGGTACGGCCGGATGGCGTTCACACAAAGACCATCTCACTCTCCATGACTATCGGGTGGAATTCACACAGTACCAACCCGTTCTTAGTAACTACCGAGTGGGGATCACAAAGCACCAACTCGGTTTTCCTAACTATCGGGTGGAGATCACCTAGCACCTACCCGTTCCTCATGATTTTTTTTGGGTAACGATCACCAAGCATTAACCCGTCTCTAGTCACTATCGGGTGATGGTCACAAAGCATGAACCCACTTCTACTAAATGTCGGATGATGATCACAAAGCATCCACCTACCTATCTCTTAACTAACCGGGTGGGGATCACAAAGCATCCACCCGTTTCTACTACTTATCGGGTGACGATCACAAAGCATCGACCCATCTTTGAGGGCTATTCGGGTGGTGATCACAAAGCATCAACCCGATTCCCTTAACTGTTGGGTGATGATCACAAAGCATCAACCTATCTATTCTACTCTTCTAATTCACTCTATTCTAGCATTTTTATTCTCTCTACCCTTAGAGTAGTTGTATTCACCAAGCTCTCTACTCATAGAGTAATTGTATACACAAAGTTTCCTACTCTTTGTTAGGTCACTTTTCAATGCATATAATAATGCATATGGATGGTTCATCTCCACCAATGCACTTATGAAATGCCAACATGCAATGTTGCAAGAATTAAGGTTCACTACTTAAACTCAAACCTCTACTAGGCATTTCATCAAACAATTCAAGTGCATCATAAAACTCTACTATAGCAATGATTCTAAATCTTTCTCTAACCATCCAAAATGGGGAGAAACCCCTTCACATAACCATAAAACATGTCAAAGAAAGCACTTCCAAAAAGGGGATCCATAACACCCCTTCAATTACATCTCAAACTACCTTTCCAACCCAACAACTCATTTCTCATATTTGCAAGGTATAAACATTCACAAAGCATGGAAATCTCTATTTAAACCTCCATACATGGCATATCACATGTATATCACATACATACATCATTTCTATCAAAACCCTAACCAAGAAAATTCTTAAATCTCAACTTGGGTTGGGATTTACTTACCTTGTTATGGAGAGACTTCACCAACTCTTCCTTTCACTTGGTTTGCTTGACTTTTTTCTACTCTTAACCAAAAGAACAAAAACCCTCAAACTTCAATACAAACTAAAACTCACAAATCACACAACTTAGGTAGGAATCCTTACCTTAGGAAGCCTTAGGTTGATTTTCTACCCCAAATCACTTCAAAAACCCCTTGGAACTCCTTGATCAAAAGAAAGAAAAGTTGAGAGGAGTAAGGATGGAGAGTTGCGTTTTTGAGAAGAAGAATGAGGGGTTTGCTTACTCTTAATTCCTTTTAATGAACTTTATACCAAAGCATTCCCATTTTGCCCTTACTCTTCTTTGGGAATTCCATCTATATCCTTTGATTCATTACAAACTCACCCCCATATCAACATATTCTCCATGAAAAATCCTTACAATTAACTCCCCACTTTCCCTGCTAACTAGGGGTAGAATGGTCAAATTGCCCTTAGGGAAGAAAATATATAAAACTCAACTAACATTTTAAACGGCCTGTGCCGCTGCAGCGCAGGGCTGTCCCGCAGAGTTTCCCCGTGGTTTCAACACATCTTCGCCGCGGAAGATTATTCTTCGCCCCGGCGAAGCTTGGTACACTGAACTTCTTCTATTTTCAACCAATTTCAGGGCAAACATTCAACACAACATTCAACCAAACAATATTACCAAAACCAACTCAAAAAAGAGCGAAAGAAGAAACAACAACTACGTACCTCAAGTGGGGCGTTAATTCTTCCCCTTAAAAGAATTTCGTCCCCGAAATTCATGCAAATAACTCTAGAAAACGATTCTGCATGTCCCGCTCTACTTCCCAAGTGGCCTTCTTCCACTTTGTGATTCCTCCAAAGGACCTTCACTAGCGGAACAGACTTGTTCCGGAGCTCTTTAACCCTTCGATTTAGAATCTGAACTAGGCGTTCTTCATATACTAGATTCTCTGTTACTTCAACGTCCTCTACGCTCAGGATGTGGAGGGGATCACTTACATATTTCCGTAGCATCGAGACATGGAAGACATCATGCACTCTGTCCATGCTAGGTGGTAGTGCCAATCTGTAGGCCACTTTTCCTACTCGTTGCAAGACCTCAAAAGGACCTACATACCTCGGTGCTAACTTCCCTTTGCTTCCGAAGCGCATTACTCGCTTGTAGGGGGAAACTTTCAGAAACACTTTGTCGCCCACTTGGAATTCTACCTCCTTTCCTTCAAGTCGGCATAACTCTTCTATCGATCTTGGGCTTGTTTCATTCTACTTCTGATTACCTTCACATCTTCTACTAGTTTCTGAGTCATCTCTGGCCCAAAAGCAGTACTTAACTCATCTCTTTCGCCTACTTCATCCCAATGAAGCGGAGACCTACACCTTCTACCATACAAAGCCTCGTACGGCGCCATTCTAATGGTAGACTGATAACTGTTGTTGTAGGCAAATTCCACTAAGGGTAACATCTCATGCCAGGATACTCTATAATCCATGCAACAGGCCCTCAACATATCCTCGAGCACCTAATTCGTTCTCTCGGTTTGGCCATCTGTCTGAGGATGATAGGCAGTACTTGAATGCTAAACGGGTACCCAAACTCCTCTGTAAACTTGTCCAGAAGGCTGAAACAAATTTGGAATCTCTATCTGACACTATAGTCTTGGGCACACCATGCAATCTGACTATCTCCTTGAGGTATATCTGAGCCAATTGATCTGTAGTGGTACTTTCCTTTACTGGGAGAAAATGGGCTGACTTGGTTAATCTATCTACAATCACCCATATAGCATTACATCCTTTCTGCACTCTGGGAAGACCCGTGATAAAATCCATTGAAATACTCTCCCTATTTCCACTCTGGAATACTCAGTGGTTGAAGCAACCCCGATGGCCGTTGATGTTCGCTTTCACCGCCGACAAGTTAGACATTTAGCCACAAACTCGGCGATGTCTTTCTTCATACCCGACCACCAGTAGCCTTTCTTTACATCCTGATACATCTTGGTTGCTCCCAGATGAGTGGTGTACGGTGTGTCATGAGCCTCCATAAGAATTTTCTGTTTCAACTCCTCATTTGGAGGAATGCACAACCGATTTCTGAAATAGAGGACACCATCTCTCACAAAGAACTCTGCTGTCTTGCCCTTAAACACTTGCTGAACTGTTTTCTGACACCACTCATCTGCCACTTGCTTTTCTCTAATTTCCTCCAGTAAAAAAGACTGTACCTCTAGGCTGGCAATTCTTCCCGGAACCACCTCAATCTGCTCCTTAGACAATTCTTCTATTAACTCTTTCTGCCTGGTAAGCCGAAAAACATGGGCTTTTCTACTCAAGGCATCGGCTACTACATTGGCTTTCCCTGGTTGGCACTTGATCTCACAATCATAATCCTTAACCAGTTCTAACCACCTCATCTGCCTCATGTTCAACTCCTTTTGAGTGAAGAAGTACTTTAAACTCTTATGATCGGTGTAGATATTACTCTTCACACCATAAAGGTAGTGCCTCCATATCTTTAAGGCGAAGACCACGGTTGCTAATTCTAAGTCATGCGTAGGGTATCTGGTCTCGTACTCTTTCAATTGACGAGAAGCATAAGCTATAACCCTACCTAATTGCATCAACACAGCACCAAGTCCCTGCAAAGAGGCATCTGTATAAATATCATAATCTACACCCTCATGCGGTAACACTAGTACAGGAGCTGATGTTAACCTCTTCTTCAACTCTTGAAAGCTTTCTTCACATGTTGCTGACCAGACAAAAGGAGTTTTCTGTTTAGTAAGGGCTGTCAACGGTTTAGCCAACTGGGCGAATCCCGCTACGAATCGCCGGTAGTAACCTGCTAAGCCTAAGAAACTCCTGATTTCTTTCACTATTCTCGGCTTCTGCCATTCCAGGATTGCCTGCACTTTACTCGGATCTACCGAAATCCCTTCCTTCGACACGGTATGACCCAGGAATATCACTTGGTTCAGCCAAAACTCACACTTAGAAAATTTAGCACACAACATCCTTTCTCTCAGCCGCTGCAATACTAATCTCAAGTGCTTCTCATGTTCTTCTCTTGACTTTGAGTAAATCAGAATGTCGTCGATGAAGACAACAATGAACTGATCCAAATACTCATGGAATACCCTGTTCATCAAGTCCATAAAAACTGCTGGGGCATTAGTCAAGCCAAAAGGCATCACTACAAATTCATAATGCCCATATCTTGTACGAAAGGCAATCTTAGCCACATCTTGCTCAACCACTCTTTCTTGATGGTACCCAGACCTCAAATCAATTTTGGAGAACACTACCGCTCCTTTCAACTGATCAAAAAGGTCATCTATCCGAGGTAGCGGGTACTTATTCTTCACTGTAACTTTATTCAACTCCCTATAATCAATACACATCCTTAGTGATCCATCCTTCTTTTTCACAAACAGGATTGGAGCTCCCCAAGGAGAATGACTCTCGGATAAAGCCTTTATCTAAAAGCTCTTGGAGTTGCTTCTTTAATTATTGGAGCTCAGCTGGGGCCATTCGATAAGGGGCTTTAGATATTGGTGCTGTCCTTAGTGCTAGTTCGATACTAAATTCTACCTCCCTCTCTGGAGGCAAACCCGGTAACTCTTCCGAAAACACATCTAGAAAGTCTCGAACTACAAGCACCCTCTGAATCTCTAACTGTGGAACATCACCACTCTACACTACATGGGCAATATAACCCGAACACCCCTTTCTCAACATCTTCCTGGCTTTCACATTACTAATCAGCATGCTCAACTGATGGCCTTCTCCAAAACTAAACTTATCTCCACTATCGAGGTTAAACCTCGCATTCTTTTTCCGATAGTCAATCTCTACTCCATATCTTCCTAGGAAGTCCATACCCAGAATCACATCAAAATCGGGCATATCGAAAACTATTAAGTCAACGGTTAACTCCCTACCCTGGATCACTAAGGACTCTCTTAACAAAATCTCTTGACTCACAACACTAACCCCATCGGGTAGTTCTATCTTAATGGGTTGAGTCGCTCTAGTAGGTTTCAAACCTAATCTCTCAAGCATCCCATAAGATATGAACGAATGAGTAGCGCCTGAGTCAATTAAAGCATATAGAGGAACTGAATGAAATAATAACTTACCAGTAACGGCTGATGGGCTGGCCTCTGCTTCCCCTTGTGCCACAGTAAAAACTCTGGCATTTGCAGTACCTCCTGAACTTTGAGTCGTTGGTGGAAGAGGAGCTTTACAATCTCTCATCATGTGCCCTGGCTGTCGGCACCTATAACATACTCTCTGATCCCTCAGACATTCTCCGGGTGATTCTTCCCGCATTTAGGGCAAGGAGGAAACCCTTCCGTCCGAGGTCGTTTATTCTTCCACTCTTTTCTATTCTGTCTATACTGAAACTTCTTCTTCTGATTCTTCATTTCTTTACCTCTTAAACCCTCATGCTTCTCTCTCTGGGGAGCAGAGGGTAGCTCCTTTAGTCCTCCTGTTGAGGATCCTACGGGGAAGAACTTATTCTCAAAAATCTCCGCCTTCATCGCCCACCTCAAAGCCTCACTATAATTTCGAGGAGGGTTGGAGCTTGTCATTATATCTCGGGCTATCTCCGGCTTCAATCCATGCACAAACTTATCCCTTCTCAAGGCCGGAGTGCTAACTATTCCTGGTGCAAACCTTGCAAGAGCGTTGAATTTCACCGAGTACTCTTTCACGATGCTAGTCCCTTGCTGTAAACTGATAAATTCTTGGACCTTCTCATGAACTTGGTCCTCTGTTCTGTGCTCGGCCTCAAACTCTTGCCTGAACTTTTCCCACGTCATTACTGTCACGTCATGAGTTTCTTCCATTAATTCCCACCAAATTCGGGCATCACCCCGAAACAAGAAACTCGTATACCGGATCTTCTCCCGGTCTGACATGGGAAATAAACCTGTGGCTCGCTCTACTGACCCAAGCCACTCTTCTACTATTACCGGGTCTGTAGTACCCTTAAACTCTGAGGGTTGATGTTGACTAGAAAGACCGTAAATCGGTTCCACTGTTCTGCACTCGGGGAGGTACCGGTTGTCCTCTTTCGACATGTGTAATCGGCGGTACTGTACAGGGGTACAACTCTCCCCGAGTTTCGCCATAACTTGCTGTATAATTCCCCGGATTCTAGCTTCATCCAAGGGAGGGGGCATAGACTTTGGTGGGTTAGAAGGTTCTCCTTCATTCACCACACCCTTATCGCGATTTCGATAACTACGCCTCATCTACAAAATAATCACACTAATAAACTCAAGGAACAATTACTATAAGGAAAGAATTACTCACACAATCGGTTATAGGACGTCGTGGCGATGAGAATAGTACACTGTTCAATCCCAAAATCTTTGCTCGATACCAAAAATGTAACAACTGCTGAAAACTAGTACAATGCATGCATAATAACAATATAAAATCGGGCCCCAAAAATTTTCTTTTCATTATAATTCATATGTCTTTTATACACAAAGAGTACTGTTTACAAAAATTCGTTTTAAAAGACAAAACAGGGGAAACAGTGTAGCTATTTCTCTTCGCTTGCCGACGCCCCTCCGACTGCATCATCACCTAGATCCTGCATCCACAAAGGAAAATAACGGGGTGAGCACAAAAATAATGCTCGTAAGTAAAACCTTCTATCTGTCTGTCCCCGTATGTATAACTCTTAATTCTTTCCTTATACTATTTCTGATTCTATCTCTGTTTCTACTAAACATCATGGCCTCATCTTACCGGAGGTACGACCGGATGGCATTCACACAGCACCATCTCACTCTCCATGACTATCGGGTGGAATTCACACAGTACCAACCCGTTCTTAGTGACTACCGAGTGGGGATCACAAAGCACCAACTCGGTTTTCCTAACTATCGGGTGGAGATCACCTAGCACCTACCCGTTCCTCATGATTTTTTTGGGTAACGATCACCAAGCATTAACCCGTCTCTAGTCACTATCGGGTGATGGTCACAAAGCATCAACCCACTTCTACTAAATGTCGGATGATGATCACAAAGCATCAACCTACCTATCTCTTAACTAACCGGATGGGGATCACAAAGCATCCACCCGTTTCTACTACTTATCGGGTGACGATCACAAAGCATCGACCCATCTTTGAGGGCTATTCGGGTGGTGATCACAAAGCATCAACCCGATTCCCTTAACTGTCGGGTGATGATCACAAAGCATCAACCTATCTATTCTACTCTTCTAATTCACTCTATTCTAGCATTTTTATTCTCTCTACCCTTAGAGTAGTTGTATTCACCAAGCTCTCTACTCATAGAGTAATTGTATACACAAAGTTTCCTACTCTTTCTTAGGTCACTTTTCAATGCATATAATAATGCATATGGATGGTTCATCTCCACTAATGCACTTATGAAATGCCAACATGCAATGTTGCAAGAATTAAGGTTCACTACTCAAACTCAAACCTCTACTAGGCATTTCATCAAACAATTCAAGTACATCATAAAACTCTACTATAGCAATGATTCTAAATCTTTCTCTAACCATCCAAAATGGGGAGAAACCCCTTCACATAACCATAAAACCTGTCAAAGAAAGCACTTCCAAAAAGGGGATCCATAACACCCCTTCAATTACATCTCAAACTACCTTTCCAACCCAACAACTCATTTCTCATATTTGCAAGGTATAAACATTCACAAAGCATGGAAATCTCTATTTAAACCTCCATACATGGCATATCACATGTATATCACATACATACATCATTTCTATCAAAACCCTAACCAAGAAAATTCTTAAATCTCAACTTGGGTTGGGATTTACTTACCTTGTTATGAAGAGACTTCACCAACTCTTCCTTTCACTTGGTTTGCTTGACTTTTTATCTACTCTTAACCAAAAGAACAAAAACCCTCAAACTTCAATACAAACTAAAACTCACAAATCACACAACTTAAGTAGGAATCCTTACCTTAGGAAGCCTTAGGTTGATTTTCTATCCCAAATCACTTCAAAAACCCCTTGGAACTCCTTGATCAAAAGAAAGAAAAGTTGAGAGGAGTAAGGATGGAGAGTTGCGTTTTTGAGAAGAAGAATGAGGGGTTTGCTTACTCTTAATTCCTTTTAATGAACTTTATACCAAAGCATTCCCATTTTGCCCTTACTCTTCTTTGGGAATTCCATCTATATCCTTTGATTCATTACAAACTCACCCCCATATCAACATATTCTCCATGAAAAATCTTTACAATTAACTCCCCACTTTCCCTGCTAATTAGGGGTAGAATGGTCAAATTGCCCTTAGGGAAGAAAATATCTAAAACTCAACTAACATTTTAAACGGCCTGTCGCCGCGGCGAAACTGTCCAGAGAGTTTCCCCGTGGTTTCAACACATCTTCGCCGCAGCGAAGATTATTCTTCGCCCGGCGAAGCTTGGTACACTGAACTTCTTCTATTTTTAACCAATTTCAGGGCAAACATTCAACACAACATTCAACCAAACAATATTACCAAAACCAACTCAAAAAAGAGCGAAAGAAGAAACAACAACTACGTACCTCAAGTGGGGCGTTACATTTTCCCCAATTTAACACAAGATTGGTTTCTATGCATCTTTTAAGAATTAATGTCAAATTACTCAAACAATTATCAAATGAGTTCCCATAGACACTAAAATCATCCATAAATACCTCTATAATGTTCTCTATGTAATCAAAGAAAATGCTTACCATGCCTTTTTGAAAAGTGGTGGGGGCATTACAAAAGCCAAATAGCATGCGTCGATAAGCAAAGTGCCAAAGGGGCATGTGAACGTCGTTTTCTCTTGATCTTCTGGTGTCATCACAATTTGATTATAACCTGAAAATCCGTCAAGAAAACAATAGTGAGAATGGCCCGCTAAACGTTCAAGCATTTGATTTATAAATGGAAGAGGAAAATGATCTTTTCGCGTTGTGGCATTGAGCTTGCGGTAGTGTAACGCCCCACTTGAGGTACGTACTCAAAGATTTTGCTGTATTGCTTAAATGTTCGTTGATTTAGTTTTAATTGAGTTTGTATGTTGAGTTGGTTGAGTGTTTGCCTGGAAATTGGTTGAGTTTTGAGGAATCTTAGAATTTCAGTCTCCGCCGCGGTGACGTTGGCTTGAGTAAGGGGGTGTCAACTCTGTAAATTTTCTCCGGGGCGACGGAAGTTTCTTCGCCGCGGCGACGAGCCAATTGAAAAGTTTAATGAGTTTCTAGAGAATTCTTTCTTTTGGGGCACAATGACCATTCTACCCTTAATTAGCAGGAAAAGTGGGGAGTAAAATGTAAGGAAATTTCATGGAGAATAGGTTAGTGTGTGGGTGTAAATGTAATGAATCAAAGGATATAGATGAAATTTCCAAGAAAGAACAAGGGTAAAATGGGAAAGGAAGGTTATAATATGAGCTAAAAAGGGTTAAGTGAAATAAACCCTTCATTTTCATCCATTTCCACCGCCATTCTCATTCTCTACTTCCTTTCATTTTTCCTTTCAATTTTCCCAATACTTCTAAGGAGTTTAAGAGAGCTTTTGGGTAATTTTAGTAGAAATTTCATCTCAAGCATCCTACGGTAAGGATTCTTGCTTTAGATTTGAGTTTTGCTTATGGTTATATTGAAGTCTTATATTGTTATTATTGTTCTTGTTGTTGTTTTAAGTTGAAGAGAGAAGACAAGACAACAAGGGGAAGGAAAAGTGGTAGAGAAGTCACTTTTTCACAAGGTAAGTAAATCAAACCAAGTTGAGGTTTAAATAAGCTTTTGAGTAGAGATGTATGCATGTATAAGTATGTAGTATGCTTGATGAGAAATTGAGTTGAGATGAGTAGCTATTTTGTGGTTGTTGGATACACTTCATTTATGAGAAGTGTTTTAATGTGTATTGAGAAGTGGAAATTGAGATGAAGTTTTGGGAGATGTTGTGTAAACCTATTTGGAAGTGCTTTCTTTGACAGGGATTATGGTTATATGAGGGAGTTTTCTCCCATTTTGGATGGCTAGAGAATGAAGTAGATTAGTAATTATAGTAGAGTTTTTGTATGCACATGAGTTGTTTGATGAAATGCCTAAGAGAGGTATGAGTATGAATAGTTAACCTTAATTCTTGCAACATTGCATATTGGCATTTCCTAATTGCATTAGTGAGTTTAAATCACCCATGTGCATAAGTTGTGCCTTGAATAATAGCTTGAGATAGAGTAGAGACTTTTGAGTATAAACTACACTTTGAGTAGTAGTTTGAGAAAGAGTAGAGAATGTTGAGAATAAGCAATTCTAATAGTAAAGAGAAAGAGAGATTGGGCACTAGAGAATAAAAAAAAAAAAAAAAAAGAGAGAGAGAAAAGAGAATAGAGTAGGTTGTGCGATGGGGAGCCCGTGAGAAATGGGTAGAGTATTCCCGCATGTACACCGCATTGAGAGAGCGGCATGAGTATGAGAGAGAGAAGTGTTGTAGCCCGTGAGAGTACATGCGGATGAGGGCTATACCCGAGAGTACCCAAGAGAGAGATTATTCACTCACATGGCCAAGGGTTCCAAATCCATGCATAACCGAGTCCGATCGGCTAGAATGAGTAGAAGTCACATAGAGCAAGAGGGAGTCTCGGCCGTGCCTCCGGTAAGATGAGGTTGTGACTACAAAATAGAGTTAGTAGAAAAGAGTTATGAGAAAGAGAAAATAGAGAGAAGTATAAGAAAGAGAGAATAAACAAGAATTGTAAGGAAAGAATTAGAGAGAGAGAGAGAGAGAGTTACGGGGATAGTTGAGTAGAGGATTTTCTTACTAAGCATTAGTTGTGCTCACCCCGTTGTCTTTCATGTTTTTGCAGGACCTAGGTGAGGATACAGTCGGAAGGGCGTCGGCAAGCGAAGAGATATGGCTACACTATCCACCTTGTTTTGATACTTTTGTACATGATACAACTTTTTGTATAACGAATGTATATGTTTTATTATGTACATGTTTTATGAGTATTTGAGTAGAAAAAGAATATCTATATATATATATATATATATATATATATATATATGTTTAATGAAAGAAAAATTTGGGCCCAACTATTTATGTTATTCTACATGTGTTTTCATTATGTATCTTTTATGAGTAGAATGAAGTTATTACAGGTAGTCTATGCACACTTGTCATTCTGTTTGAATGCGAGTGGGAACTAAGTCACTATCTTCATTCTTTACCACAGTGATTCCGGATTTCTTAGGAACTACTTGGACTGGACTAACCCATTTAGTATCCGAAATAGGGTAGATCACACCAACATCCAATAATTTTGATTGCTTCCTTCTTCACTACTTCTATCATTGGTGGGTTCAACCATCTTTGTGCTTCTCTTGTAGGCTTAGATCCTTCCTCTAATAATATGTAGTGCATGCACATGGAAGGGCTTATTCCTTTAATGTCAACAATCATCCAACCAATTGCCGTTTTGTACTCTTTCAACACACGAACAAGTTTCTCTTCTTGCACCTTCGAAAGGTTGGCCGCTACAATCACGGGCAATGTGTCTCCTTCTCCCAAGTATAAATACTTGAGATGACTTGGTAAAGGCTTGAGTTTCAAGGTAGGGGCCTGCATAATGGAAGGTAAAAGTTTCTCATTAGATATGGGAAGAGAAATATAGGAGATTTCATACCTTGGAATTTTCTTTGGAAGCTCATCCAACATTGCTATGACTTCATTTAGCTCTTCTCCTAATTCTACATCTTCGTCAAAAACTTGAAGTCCTTCGGTTGACAACCCATTACTTATAGCCACTTCCAATTTATCTTCACCCTTAAGCTCGAACATTTGCTATGCTAAAGTGTCAAGAATATCAATGGAAAAACAAGCATTATAATCACTAGGATACCTGATTGCTTCAAAGATGTTAAATCAAATAATTTCCCCATCGAACTCCATTGTCAATGTCCCACTATGTACGTCAATTTTCATACGGGCTGTCTTCATGAATGGTCTACCCAAAAGCAATGGCATGGTTCTCACAGTTGTTACATCTTTCATGTCAAGCACGTAGTAATCCACTAGAAAAATAAGCTCGTTTACCTTCACCAAAACATCTTCCAAAACTCCCTTTGGATAGGCCTTAGATCGATCGGCAAGTTGAATAACTATGTTGGTCTCTTTAAGAGCACCAAGATAAATTGAGTAAGGCATGACATTAATAGAAGCACCTAGGTCTAACATTGCCTTTTCAAACCTTGTGCTGCTTATAATGCATGGTATGGTGAAACTACCCGGATCTTTGCACTTTGGTGGAAGCTTCCTTTACAAAACCGTTGAGACATTTTCTCCCACGCTCACCACCTCGTTTCCCTTAAGTTTTCACTTGCTAGTGCACAACACCTTAAGAAATTTCACATAACATGACACTTGCTTTATTGCATCCAACAAAGGAATGTTGACGTGTACTTTTCTAAAAGTTTTCAGAATTTCTTGCTCATGCTCCTCCTTCGTTGATGTGGCAAACCTGCTAGGAAAAGGCAAAGGAGGTTCGTTTATTAATAGGAACTTTAGATTGCACCTTAGGTGGATGTTTTTCATTGGTAGAATCGGTTGGTGATTTTTTTGTACTTTTGGACTACTTTGTTCCACCTTGAATCAACTCATCTCCAACTTCTTTTTCATCATTTGGCTTCTTGTGAGTCCCGTCAAACTATCGTCCACTTCTCAAAGTAATGGCACTAACATTCTCCCTAGGGTTAACCAAAGGTTGAGAAGGAAGCTTTCTGGACCCTTGCGCCTCTAATCTTCCAACGGTAGTAGCCAATTGACTAACTTGGCTTTCCAAATTCTTGATTAACATTTTGTATCTTGGATTGCCACTTTCAATTCTTGTTGGAACTTGAGATTCTCTTGTTGAAATTGAAGAGAGCTAGTTGATAATGAGTTTACCAAGTCCTCCAAAGACTTACCTTAGGAGACATTTTGGGGTCTTGCTTAGTATGGTTGTGGAGCTTGCGGGTAAGGGAAACCGGGTGGATTGTTAGGGACAATAGCTTGTTGATTTCCTCCATAGCTAAGATTAGGATGATCCATCCATCCCGGGTTATAGGTATTGGAAAATGGACAATACCTCTGCCTTTTTTGTCCTTGGTATCTTCCCATGGCATTTGCTTGTTCTGAATTTGGCTCTTGAAGGGTAGGACACATATCGGTAGGATGTCCCACATTGGAGCAAATTCCATATGTCTTCACTTGTCCCATTGCAATTTGTTGCACAAGTACAATCAAATTACTCATTTGTTACTTAAGAGTGTTGAATACCCCCACTTCATTTACCTTCCTTGGTGGTGGATTGGATTGAGTACCAAATTGTTGACAGTTTGCCGCCATGGTTGCAATTAAATTCCTTACTTCAGCAAAAGTTTTATCAACTAACGCTCCTCCACTTGCTGCATCTATCATACTCCTCTCCATTGGCATCAATCCCTCATAAAAATATTGGAGAAGTAATTGCTCACTTATTTGATGGTGCAAACAACTAGCACACAATTTCTTGAACCTTTCCCAATATTCATATAAGTTTTCCCCATTGTATTGCCAAATCCCACAAATTTCTTTCCTTATGAGTGTGGCTCAAGATGCTGGAAAATACTTCTCCAAGAAAAGTCTTTTCATCTCATTCCAGGTAGTTATGGTCCCAGACGGTAAGTAATAAAGCCATTCCTTAGCACTATCCGTTAAAGAAAATGGGAATGCCCTTAGCTTTACTTGTTCCTCCGTTGTTCCATTTGATTTCATACTGGAGCATACCACATGGAACTCCCTAAGGTGATTGTTTAGATCTTCTCCCGCTAAACCTCTAAAAGTTGGTAGAAGATTAATCATCCCAGACTTTAGTTCAAATGATCCAACCATATCATTGTACCGAATGCACAAGGGTTGCTGGTCAAGGGTTGGTGCAACCATCTCTTTGAGAGTTAGATTAGCCATCTCCTCTTGATCAAAAAAAAAAAAAATGTGAAGACTCTAAAAAGTCTGAAGAATCACTTGTAGGTAGAAGATCGGTATGGATTGCTTGATCGAGCGTTGACCTATGCAAAGGTCATCGCGAATGTGTAATAGGTGGAATTAGATCAGAATGCGGATTTGATCTCAAATTGTATCGCGAGCTCATTCACCAAAACACCTACAACTCAAAACAAAGAACAAATTAAAACTGAAAAACAAAAAGTAAATAAATAATTAAGTTAATACAAATCCCTGGTGACACGACGCCAAAAATCGATGCATGCAAATGCAACACCTAATTTTACCTCAATAAATTCTAATGCAAAGTTGTGTAGTAGCAAAGAGCAAGTAAGGATCTTTCCCATAGAGGATCTGTGAACTTAACTAATTATCTACTTCTAACAGAGGTTTTTCATGAATTAAAATAAATCAAAACAAAAACAAGGAAACTAAATTCAACAACTTAAATCAAGCAAATACTCACGAAAGAGAAATATATGAGAGAAACAAGATTGAAGATTTAACTTTTTTGCCACCATTACACATGAATTGCATAAAATAAAAGAACTCTTTAACTTTCTACCCTCTTGATCAAATCAGCTCAGAAAATACCAAACGTTGATAAGTTCCATCTCTCCTTACTGAGTCATTGGGCTAAACACGGTCGTAACCCAATTCCCTATTTATTAAATAACCTAGGATACGATCTCTAGATTCAAAGTAATAAAAGCATTAAGAACCGAGAGACCTACGGAATCAAGGCTAAACTCATATGGTTGGTTCAGTTATCTTCACTGATTACCCCCAATGCATGCAAGCATACACTTTACCACTAGTTATTTAGGTTAATAAAGCGATTCCGTACTAAACAACCTAAATTGGCAATAATAGATTAACCCTAACTATTTAATTGGCCACTTAAACAATTTAGAAAATCTATTTAAACCCTATTTTTAGAGAATAAATCACATAATCAAGAGGGATCAAAAGATAAAAAGATGCAAATTTTATTAATCACAAGACATATCTAATGTTTTGAAATCAACCTCAATCACAAAAGAATTAGTTACCCATGAATAAAAACAAAAACATCATTGCATTCATGATAAAAAATGATACAAAGTGAAAAGAAAAACTTGGTAAAGCTTGAGTAGATTAATGGAGTCGATGATGATCTTCTCCAATTCTTCTCTCCAAGCCTCTTTCAATCTCTCTTAATCTCTATATTATTGAGTATTTTTTTGTTCTGCATCCTCTCTCCTCCCTAAAAGATACCTAAAGACATCCTTTTATAGTGCTAGGGTTGTGGGAAAATTAATGGGAAAGTCCTATACAAAATAGGAGAACAAAATTCGGATTAAGTTTTACAAGACTCCTTGTTTATCTAAAATTCCTGTTCCATGTCACGGTGCCAATTTTTTATTCCTCGGCACAAAATGATTCATGATGCCTTCCTCGACATGAAATTTGCATGCCTCAGCACACTTTTTACAGAAATCCTCCCTTCAAACCCGAGAGCAGATGCCGTGGCAGCAGAAATTTTCTGGCGTGGCGCCAAAATATCTTCATTTTTAGTACAAAAACGTTAGAATCTGAATAAGTCATAAACATAAAAGTTGTAGCCCATTGAGTTAGCTTTCCAATGGTTCAAGAATCAGCAAAATCTGATATCTAAAGCTCAATTATCATCGAAATACCGAAGCATACTCAAAACTGGAGCATTTTCCAGATTTTGCATGTGACGGTAAATCCACATTAACTTCCTCGTCTCAACTCCGATTTTCGAACCGTTTGTTTTCAGTCATAAAAAATTCTCTTGCCAATATCTTATCCCATCCGAATATTATTTTTAAACAATTATTCCCTGTAACACACAACAAAAACACTCGTGATCCCGAAAAGTGCATTTATGAAACGATTAAGTTAATGTATGCAAATTAACCCTACTTTCCCACAAACAATTCCTATAAACCACTAAGTATAAGTGCATTTTTAAGAACTTATCATTGATCTTAATGTTTTGTATGAAATAAGTATGGTAAACATCATATGCTAACTTTGAAATACAAAACAATTGATTGTTTGAGACAAGGTAAGGTAAACATCATATGCAAACCTTGCGTAGCTCTTTTGAATGATTGCATTGTGTTGAGGCAAACATCAGGCTAGATACAATTTGGTTCATACTTTTAGTACTTCTTGTTCTTAATGGGTTCTTTATTGTTAGGCTTTACTAAACCTCCTAGTGAATTTAATGGTTAAGAATACTTGGTTAAACCCGAACATCAAATGGTAATATCATAATGATGGAAGACTGAACCCTAGGAATTTGATTGAGATGGAAATAAATTAGTTATTAGCAAAGAATCAGATTGTTATGGTGAAATCGGATACCTAGGTTTTTCTTGCACTGGTTTTCAGTTAATTTTTAATTGTGTTATTTAATTCAGTTCGTTAAGAAATTATTTTTCTTCCTTAGTAATTAGTTTAATTTCTTTGTTTAGAATTTTGTTTATTTTATTTGTTTAATTAAGGCATAGTATATTAGGATTAATTGAGTGCTTACAAATCTCTGTGGGATCGACCCTTGCTTTTGCACACTATACTGTGATATCGATATTTGTGCACTTGCGAGGAATTAAAAATTGTTCATCAAGTTTTTGGCACCGTTGCCGGGGATTTGATTTAAGTTACTAAGTTTTCTTGATAATATGTGCTTTAATTATTTTTGTTTCTTAATTTTTATTGTTTAATTTTTATTTGGGTTACATTTTGGTTTTTATTTCTTTTGGGCTATCATTTGGTCTTTAAATGTAAATCAATTGTGACAAAATATTACTTGTAGTGATAAAAATTGCCTTCTATTGTTACAAATAATTTATCACAATAAACTAGTTTAAAGTGACAAATTATTATTGTCACAATAAATAATTAGTTTATGGTGACCAAACGTTCTTTCGTCACCATACACTTAAGTGTAAGAGCTTAATGTGACCAACCTGGTGACCAATACAATTCCTCACACTAGTGAAATAGTCACAATTTTGATATTTATAGTGACAAATTATTTTGTTGCGAGAAGCCTAAATTCTTGTATTGATTTGTGCACTTGCGAGGAATTAAAAATTTTTCATCAAGTTTTTGGCACCATTGCTAGGGATTTGATTTAAGTTACCAAGTTTTCTTGATAACGTGTGCTTTAATTATTTTTGTTTCTTAATTTTATTGTTTTATTTTTATTTGGGGTTACCTATCTGTTTTTATTTCTTTTGGTGTATTAGTTCTTGAATGCAAGGTCGTTGATCACTGGACAAAGAATTATTTCCTTATATTGACAGAGTGGACTTAATTGGTAAGAAGAACAGGGAAACTGACATTTCTGTACAGTCCTCAGAATCAAGTTCTGAATCTAAATTAGAGAAAATGGGTGAATTACCACATCCTACGAAGGAGTACACATGTCCTACTATAGGAACGTCTCCATCCTGCATAGTCCTGAATGTTGTAGCAAGGAACTATGAGTTGAAGAAGATTCATTTTCAGATGCTTCCTTCATTTCATGGAATACTGATGCGTGTTTCTTACAACATGCAAAATGTAGCAAGTATACTAGTCGCTCAAGTAATAAAATGATGAGTAAAGTATCGTTCCCACGAGGATTGTTAGCAAAGCACTAAGTTTCCTAATGTTATCAAGTTGAAGCAATCGAATTCTTTGGATTGGTGGGAGCAAATTCTAATTAAAAACAACAATGAATTTTAAATAAAGATTTAAAACTTAATTAAGAAAGCAATATGAAAACACGGATAATCAATTCAAGCAAAACGGGTAGGGTTTTGACTTCATTTGGATTTTTATGGGTTAAACCTAAAAATTACACTACATTCACATTCATGCGCAATGGTTGTAAATCGAACTCACTAATATGTTAAACATACCCTCTCGGGTTATGTTTTCCTATTCATCCTTATTAACCTTCCGCACCCAACAAATTGAAGATTAATAATTCCAAACTCATTAAGCAAAAGAATCCTAAAATGATTTCATTAATTCTTGAATCTATCTCTAGCATCCAATACTATAATGGTGATTACCCAAGAAGCCTAACATGATTCATTTCTCAATCTCATCATGTTCATCACATACTGCATTAAAAATCAAAGTAACACACAACCAAAGCATATTCATATGAAAATAACACAATCAACACTTAAGCGATTTAAAATCCAAACTACCATCAAAACCCTAACCCAAAATAGATTAGTTCATAGCTAAATCAATATTACAAAAACGTAAAACGGAAATAATCAAGTTCAGCATAATGAAACTAAGATAAAAGAAGAAATCTCCCCAAAAGATGAATCCTTTAGTCAGAATCGAGTCTTCTTCCCTTAAACAAACCAAATCGCTCAAAGTTTTACTAAGAAAAATGCAAAAGTAGCTAACCCTAAAAAGATGAAGACCCCTGGGCAAAAAGCTAAGTTTTTCTTTTATACTTAGTCCAAATAACCCAGCCAACACATGCACAAAATGAAACTGTGCGTTTAACAAAAATAAAAATAATGACTGTCGTCGTGGCAAAGAGTGAAGCAGACACGTTCGTCCCTGGCTTACTTCGCCGCGGCGAAGACAATTCCTTCGCCGGGGCGAAGCTTCTTGAAAAGTTTTAAAATTATAGAACTGCCACTCTATTTGCTTCTTCGTTTGATTCTTCGATTCTCGGTGCTCTCCCTTGGGAACAAGCTTCATCGTGCTTTATCCTGCTCCGGAACTCTCCTATCTTCTGAGATCCGCTAATTTCTGAGTCAAAAATATCAAATTTTGTCCTTATTTGCTCAAAATGCCCATTTTAACCTGAAACACGAAAAGTAAAGAATTAAGCAACGATTCAGGTCAAAATGCACCAGAAAGTACCTGAAATTCGACAAAAAGGTCTAATGAAAACTGTATAATTCACGGATTATCAACTACCCTCAAGCTAAAGATATGCTCGTCCCTGAGCATACAGTACAAAACTAACGAAAACACAGACAACAAACAAAAACAAAAACACAAAACACACACAACAAAACTGAAAAACAAAAACCAACCAAGACTCAACTCAACAACGAATTACCTAGAATTTGCACGTCTCAAAAGTTGTTGACAAATTATTATTAGGAAATGTTCAACACTCCAAGAAGTTATAAGCTACATCATGTCTTCCTCAATTGGTCCACCAAGTAGGTGATCCCCACTTCAATCCACATTTCAACTTCCCGGATTATTTTATGCAAATATTGTAAAGTTTATCAAATGGTGGCAGACTCCATAAGCCTAAATATCGAACTACTCTCCACTAATGAGGACTATACAGATAAGAATCAAAAGGTCATTAAAAGCTTATAACGTTAGGTCGGGTAGTGGGTTCCAATAAAAAGGATAAGAATAACAAAGTAAGAGAACTCGGTTGTCCTAAAGCAAAACTAAAATCACATCGAAACCCACACCTTCTCAACCACCAATCGACATGTCCACTAATTCACAGCCTTCAAACGCGTATCTTTAAAACTTTTGGATACCGTAAATGCAGGGGAGATTCGTTTAAGGTGTACGTGGCGTTGTTATACCCGAGGTCGCCAAGTACTGCTAGGCAGTTTTTAAGGCGGGTTACGGTTTCATGGTATACCCACCCTTAAACTAGGCAGAATTGTGTGTGTGTTTTTTTTTTTTTTTAACACAATCAATTGAATTGAATTGAGGTGACTACCTCTTTTGTTTTTATTCTTTTCTCTCAACCCCCACATTATTCTTTTGGTCTCTTCATCATTTTTCTTCTCTCAACCCCTAAACTATTCTTTTGCTCATTTGTACACTCTTCTCGTTCTTTGTTTTGCACTAGGACCAAATTCTCCTAAGGGTACGATACAGTGTTTAGGGTAAAAGGATTGACAATTTTTGTTGTTTTCCAAGAAAAATAAAACAAAATTCATACGGCTCAAAGGGGTGACTAGGGATAATTTCATTCATGGATCGGCTAGAAAGGCTCAAACGTTCCCAAAAAAATGCCTAAATCATCTCCTCAACCATGTCTAATCCTAGAATTTTGCCTCAAGCATTTCTCAACTAGGTTCTAGAGTCCACCAACATTATCAAAACTTTACCTAACCGCATAAAATGAATCTAAGCATGCCGAAAAAAATGAAAATGGTGGTTGAACCACTCAACAAACCTCAATCAAAATCTAGTCAATAAACATAAACTTGAAGCAATGCTTAACATTTCTCAACAATAAAAATTCAACAATCCTATTCTCATCATTGATTTATACAAATCATCATCGGCAAAAACGAAACAACCAAAAGAAACAAAAACAAAAATAATTTTTTTTTCAGTAGTTTAAGGTGTACATGGCGTTGTTAGACCCGAAGTCACCAAGTGCTGCTAGGCAGTTTTTAAGGCGGTTACTGGTTTCCAGCCAATATACCCTTAAATAAATTTTTTTTTTCAGCTGTTTAAGGTGTACGTGGCGTTGTTAAACCCGAGGTCGCCAAGTGCTACTAGGCAGTTTTTAAGGCGATTACTGGTTTCCAGTCAATATACCCTTAAACTCGGTTTTAAGTCTATTCCCTACCCCCAAACTAAACATGACATTGTCCCCAATGTTCCATTATGCACAAATGAGGAATAGAGAATAAATAAAATAAAATAAAAAATAATAATAAAGGTACGAGAATGCTCCCTGGTTAATTCATGAATTGTTGCTCCACAATGATCACCCGTTCTCAGACTTTTCATCATCCAAAATCTGTCAAAACAATAAAAACTATGGTGTCCTTCATGTTAGAACGAATTCACAACTAACTTGAAAATATTACAACCTAATCTCGTCCTTTCAACAACTACAAATTAAAAACAACAACTAAACAACTAACAAAATAAACAAAATCCAAAACCAAAATAAACTGAGTTTAACGTTTCAAGTGGGCACGAAATTGAATGAAAACAATTAAACAAACATAAAACAAAAATAGGTGCTCCGGTTCAATCTTGTTCTTCCTGTTCTTCTTCTTCTTCCTCGTCTTCCTTTTCTTCCTCAGAGCCCATCCACTCATCTGAGTTCCAGTTGACCCATTGGTATGCTGAAGTGTCAACATTAAGCTCCTTAAAGCTATTTGTCAGTAGCTCATGCATCATCTCTGTCCGCTCCATCATCCAATCCTGACGTTTCTTCATATATTTCATTAGGCTCATCATTTCCTGCATCATCTCTTTTTGTGTACCTGTGGAGCTGGATGATGTGGCAAGGCTTGTTCTTTGCCTTTTCGCCCCTGCTCTTGGTTGCGCAGCTTCCATTCGGTCAAGGTGTTTCTTGTAATAATCTGAATCTAGAGTTGGAGAAGCATGAATACGCTGCTCGTCATCCTGAACCTTGACCCCAGCTTTTAGGCACAAGGCTGTGATAATATGCGGGAAACAGTAACTTGCTCGCCCCTGTTTGGATGCTAGCTTGACGCTGTTAAAAATGATGTCTCCCACATCAATACTCTTCCCTGTGGCAATGGAGTAGAGCAACATTGCCTTCTCATGAGTCACTGTGTTGTAGTGCGATTCCGACATTAATTTCGCACAGACAAAATACTGCCATAGCCGAGCCATCGGTATCAACTGTGTTCCTTTGAGTGTCTTCTTTTGTTTCTTAGACACTTCCCACTCTGCCCCCAGTTTTGCAATGACCGGCAGGATTATATTATCATCAAATTGTGATCTTTTGAACTCCACATACTGATCATTGAAAATTTCGGGCAAGTTATAGAACTTATTGATCTCTCTTGCCGTAAATTGCACATCCTCCCCTCTTACAAACACAGTATCTTCATGACATTCCGGGAAGTTGGCATAGAACTCCCTCACCAATAGTTCTACAGCCGGATGTTCAGGAGCACACATAAACATGTCCCAACGTCTCCCGCTACTCCAGCCCAAAGCTTGTGTTGCGGTTAATCCACGCTCAGAGATGAAACCCTTATCCTTTCTTTGGATTACCGCCTCATATCTTTTACGGGCTTCATCATTCACAAACCAGTTGTCAACACTCTTCCCTTTACCCTTACTCTTGCCCTTGTACGATTGCTTAATTTTCGGAGCCATTGTTCCAATTGAAATTTCAATCCAAAATTAGAACCCCAAGAATTCAGACCTAATTCTACACAGCCACTTCAAACCTGCAAAAACAACCCACACTTCCTAAAATTCCCTATTCAACCCCCAAACTACAATTTTTCAATTCAACACAAACACTCCAAAAAAAATCAACACCCACACTCCTAACAATCAGTTAATTCACAAACTTCTCTTTTTCAATCAATATCACAACTCAAAATCACCCAATAATTCTCAAGTCAATCTCAACAAAATTCTCAGATCTATGATTAGAAACTTGAAATTTTCCGAAATAAAGCTTTGGGTTATTGAGATCTTACCAATATGAAGGAGTGTGCACCACCAATTGAACCGGAAACGACCCAAATTAGAAAGCCCCAAATTTTCGATCCAAAAATTTTTGTGAAATTTTCGAGAAATTGTTGTTGAAAAGGGTTGTTTTGGTGTTTAGGAATGTTGTAGAGTAAGAAATTTGGTTGGAAAAACAAAATGGAAGCAAAAGATGGAAGTTTGAAAAAATCTCTCTCAACTCAAAATGCAAGGCGGCGTGAAAAATGAAAAAGAAAAGTGAGTATTTATAGAAAACCATCATCGCCGTGGCGACGTTCTTCGTTTATGAACCGTGGGGGAAAAGGGGCTGGGGCCAGGTTTCACCGCTGAGAAGAAATATTCTTCGACGGGGCGAAAACTTCTCGAGGATACAAGGCGTACTTCGCCCAGGCGAAGAAAATTTCTTCGCCGCGGCAAAATGCCTTAGCCAATTTTCCCAAAAAAAATTTTCACTTCCTTCGCCGAGGCGAAAATGGCCAGGAGCTTACCCAATTTTCAAGTCTCGCGCGAATTCGGCTAGCAAGTCCTGGAACTTTTTCATACTTTCCTTTGGCTAAAGACTTCACCTAAAACACCCAAAAACAATTACATAAGAATTCATAAAAACTCATAATGAAATTAAACAAAATTGACAACCAAAATGACAAACAAAAAGTTAAAAACACTTGGGTTGCCTCCCAAGAAGCGCTTGTTTATAGTCGAAAGCTCGACTCTCTCAATTCTCAAGTTGGGATTTCAAGCCAGATTGGGATGGAGTTGCAACTCATCACCCCCTCAATGTATGGCTTCAACCTCTGTCCATTAACCATGAAAGTGCCCTTTTCTTCATGTGTGACTTCCACTGCTCCGGATGCGTGAATCTTCATAATAGTGAATGGTCCGGACCATCTAGACTTAAGTTTTCCGGGGAAAAGCCTAAGTCTAGAGTTGAGCAACAATACCTTCTGTCCAACTTCAAAAGCCTTGGTCCGGATGTGCTTGTCGTGCCACCTTTTTGTCTTCTCTTTATAATTCCAGGCATTTTCATATGCTTCGAGACAAAACTCAGCAAGTTCGTTCAAAGTCAGCATTCTCTCCTCTCCCGCGGCTTTCAAGTCCATGTTCAACTGCTTGACGGCCTAGTATGCCTTATGTTCAAGTTCTACCGGCAAGTGGCATGCTTTCCCATAAACCAATCTAAATGGAGACATACCAATCGGAGTCTTGAAGGCAGTTCGATAAGCCCATAATACATCGTCCAACTTCCGTGACCAATCCTTCCTAGATGCATTAACTGTTTTTTCTAAAATCCCCTTGAGTTCTCTATTCGACAGTTCCACTTGCCCGCTCGTTTGTGGATGGTAGGGTGTTGCAACTCTATGTGTCACTCCATACTTACTCAACAGTGCATCCATTTGCCTATTGCAAAAATGAGATCCTACATCACTAATGATTGCTCGTGGTACCCCAAACCTTGAGAAAATATTCTTCCTCACAAAATTAATCACTACCCTAGCATCATTAGTTGGCAATGCAACTGCCTTAACCCACTTCGACACATAATCCACCGCTACCAAGATATACATGTTCCCAAAAGAACTTGGGAAGGGACCCATGAAATCAATCCCCCACACATCAAAAATTTCAACCACTAGGATATTGTTCAACGGCATATCATCTCTTTTTGAAATATTGCCCATCCGTTGACATTGGTCACACTCTTGAATCATCCGGAAGGAATCCTTAAAGAGGGTTGGCCAATAAAACCCCGATTGTAACACCTTTGCTGCTGTTCTAGCTCCCCCAAAATGGCCACCTATTTCCTTCTCATGACAATGCCTTAAAATGCTCTCCATTTCTTCCTCGGGACACATCTCCGTATCATTTGATCAGTACAGTGTCTGTAAAGAAATAGCTCTTCCCAAAAGTAATACTTTAAATCTGAGAAAATTTTTCTCTTTTGTTGGTACGTCATACCACTTGGGAGCACCCTTGATGACAAATAGTTTGCAAAATCCGCATACCATAGTGCTTCTTCCACTCTCATCAACTTCTCATCTGGAAATGTTTCTCTAATTGGTATTTCCTCCTCATTTCCCTTGATTGGTCTCTCAATTCTCGACAAGTGATCAGCCACCACATTTTCTGACCCCTTCTTGTCTCGAATTTCCAACTCAAACTCTTGAAGTAGTAAAATCCATCTTATCAGCCGAGGTTTTGCTTCTTGCTTTGCTAGTAGATGCTTGAGTGCTGAATGATCTGTGTATACGATCACCTTTGCACCTAACAAGTAAGAACGAAACTTGTCAAAAGCAAAAACTACAGCCAATAATTCTTTTTCAGTGGTGGTGTAATTCAATTGTGCATTAACGAGTGTTTTGCTAGCATACTGAATTACATGCAACACTTTATTTTTTCTCTGTCCTAAAAATACCCTTAAAGCAAAGTCACTAGCATCACACATTAATTCGAAGGGCAGTCCCCAATCGAGAACTGCAATAATAGGTGCAGATACTAATAATTTTTTTAGAGTTAGGAAGGCATGCATGCAGTCATCATTAAAGTCAAAAACAACATCTTTATTCAATAGATTGCAAAGGGGTTTAGAGATCTTAGAAAAATCCTTGATGAAGCATCTGTAAAATCCCGCATGCCCCAAGAAACTTCGGACTGCTTTGACATTTGATGGTGGTGGTAACTTCTCAATCACTTCTATCTTTGCTCGATCAACTTCAATCCCATCCTTGGAAATCCTATGTCCAAGCACTATTCCCTCTTGGACCATGAAGTGACATTTCTCCCAATTTAGCACCAAGTTTGTTTCCTTACATCGCTGCAAAACAAGAGAAAGATTTGTTAGACAGTTATCAAATGATGAGCTAAAAACTGAGAAGTCATCCATGAAGACTTCTATAAACCGTTCCACCATATCTCCAAAGATCGACATCATGCATCTTTGAAATGTTGCTGGAGCATTGCATAACCCTAAAAGGTATCCTTCGGTAAGCAAAGGTGCTGTAGGGGCAAGTGAAGGTTGTTTTCTCTTGATCCTCAAGAGCGATGGCAATTTGGTTATATCCTGAATACCTATCCAGAAAACAATAATAGGCATGTCCTGCCAACCTCTCCAACATCTACTTAATGAAGGGTAGTGGGAAATGATCCTTCCTTGTCGCCTCATTTAGTTTACGATAATCAATGCATACTCTCCAGCCCGTCACCGTCCTTGTTGGTATCAACTCATTACTCTCATTCTTCACTACCGTGATCCCTCCTTTCTTCGGAACCACTTGTACCGGGCTCACCCATGGGCTATCAGAAATAGGATAAATAATCCCTGCATCTAAGAGTTTCACCACCTCCTTTCTCACCACTTCCTTCATCGAAGGATTCAATCTCCGTTGTGGTTGCACCCTAGGCTTAAAATCATCCTCCATGAGTATCTTATGCGTGCAAAATGATGGCGAAATACCTCTAATGTCCGAAATGGTCCATCCAATTGCTAGTCTATGTTCCCTTAACACCCTAATCAACCTTTCTTCCTCTAATGCACTCAAATCTGAACTAATAATCACCGGAAAAGTTTCTGAGTCTCCAAGGTAGACATATTTGAGTTGAGGCGGTAAAGGTTTCAGTTCAAGCTTTGGAGCTTCTTCATTTTTTTCCTTTGCCTTCTCTTTGTCAAAATCAAACTCCTCAAATTCTATATCTTGACTCTCCTCAATCGGTTGAAGTGCTTCTAACATTCTAGCACAATCATTACTTGCCGATTCTTCTACCTCTACTGTTTTTTGATTTGGCTATACAAGCTTCTAGAGGTAATTCTGGGGTGTTTTCTTCCATAGATTCCACAACAAGTTTATCCACCACATCGACACTAAAGCATGAATCCGATTCAGATGGAAACTTCATTGCATCAAAAACATTGAAAGTTACTGTTTCATCTTGAACCCTCAACAGTAACTTTCCTTCCTGCACATCAATTAGTGCTCTCCCCGTGGCCAAGAATGGTCGGCCCAAAATGAGAGGAATTTCCTTATCCTCTTCCATGTCCAACACCATAAAGTCTGCTGGAAAAATTATCTTCCCCACCTTCACCAATACATCTTCCACTATCCCCCTCAGGTGCTTTATTGACCTATCCGCTAGTTGCAATGACATGGTCGTTGGCTTTACTTCACCAATTCCCAATCTCCTGAAAACAGAAAAGGGCATCAAATTAATACTAGCTCCTAGATCACATAAAACATGATCAAAAGTAATATCCCCTATAATACAAGGAATAGTAAAACTCCTTGGATCCTTGAGCTTCAGGGGTAATTTTTTTCTGAAGGATGGCACTGTACTCTTCCATTAGCATCACCGTTTCCTCACCTTCTAACTTCCTTTTGTTCGAAAGGATTTCCTTTAGGAACTTCGCATAACTCGGCATTTGCTGCAATGCATCTGCAAAAGGAATGTTAATATGCAATTTTTTAAAAATTTCAATGAACTTTGAAAATTGCTTATCCTGATTCTTTTTCTTCAATCTCTGAGGAAAAGGCATGGGTGGGGTGTGATGTGCCAACTCTGGTGGTATCTCAAGGAATGGCAATTTCTCCTTCTTCTTTTGTCTTTCGTCATTTTTCTTTTTCTCTTCCCCCGAACCACTTGATTTCTCTTCACAAATGATCTCTTCATCAACTTCTTCTTCAGAATCTTCCTTTCCGGGTTGCTCAACCTCTTTGGTAAGTTGTTCTACCTCTTCCAAAACTGTCCCACTTCTCAAAATTATGGCATTTGCTTGTTCACGTGGGTTAGTCACTGTATTGCTTGGTAGAGAACCATGCGGTCATCATTGCTTCTCGGCCAACCTTGGCCCATCTCGCACCTCAAGATTCCGAATCGGATGGGCCCCTCCCTCCCCTTGGTTTCTAAAATTTGTCGTCTCATTCTTCATGAAACCTGGTCTCTTGCATGAATTTACCAAACATATCCTCCAACTTCGTCACTCTTTGATCTCCCGATTGATTGGTCACCCCTAGTTGGTTATTTGGAACTTGCCTCTGGTTCCATTGGTTATTTTGTTGATTCTGATTTCCCCAAGCCAGATTTGGATGATTTCTCCAACCTGGATTATATGTGTTGGAGTATGGGTTGTTTGGTTGTCTTTGATTTCCTGCCAAGTAATTCACTTGCTCCGTTGATGAAGATGAGAAGCAAATGTGTTCCCAACTTGACACTCGCTACTCACATGGTTTCTTGCACAAAATTCACATATTAGTTGAGGTGCTTGTATAGAGTTTACCTGTATAGTTCCCAACTGTTTTTGAAGTACAGTGAGTTGGGCTGAGATGGCTATGAAGGCATCAACTTCATGAAGACCCGAAGATTTCCTTGTTGTAACTCTCTCATTTGGTCTTTGATAGTTGTTGCTTGCCAAAACCTCAAGCAACTCATACGCCTCCTCTGGTGTCTTATTCTGCAAGGCCCCTCCTGAATCTGCATCCACCATGGTTTGCACATTACCCATCAACCCATTGTAGAATGTTTGGACTTGAAGCCAAACTGGTAGACCATGGTGTGGACACTTCCTCATTAACTCCTTGTATCTCTCCCAAGCCTCATACAATGACTCGGCATCATCTTGTAGAAATGATATGATATCATTTCTCAATTTCGCTGACTTAGCTGGAGGAAAGAACTTGGTCAGGAATTTCTGTGCTAGATCATTCCACGTTGTTATTGTTCCCGGTAGTAATGCCATTAACCACCCCTTTGCCTTATCTCCCCATGAGAATGGGAATAACCGCAGCCTAATAGCATCATCCGACAGTCCATTTGACTTGAAGGTGTCACAAATTTCCAGGAAATTTGCAATGTCCTGATTTGGATCTTCCTTCAAATCACCGTTGAATCTAACCGACTACTGGATCATCTGGATGATTGCCGGCCTGATCTCGAAGTTGTTTGCTTGTACTGTAGGTCTAGTAATACTTGACCCACTTCCATTCACTGTGGGAACTGAAAATTCCCTCAGTGTCCTGTTTTCTTGTTCAGCCATTTCAACAACAACTTCTTCAAATTCTATAGTAAGATTCTCTCTTTCTCTTCTCTCTCTGTTACGTCTTCTCACGGTCCTCTCAAGCTTAAGGTCAACAGGAACCACTGGTTGACGTCTTGCTCTTCGCATAAACTGAACGAACACAAGTGAAGGAAAGTGAGATCACAACTCTAATGAAAATTAAAAAAAATTAAAACTTCAATCTAGCTAAACTTAAGGAAAAACTCAATGTTAACTTAAAACATTCCCCGGCAACGGTGCCAAAAACTTGATGCGTGTTTCTTACAACATGCAAAATGTAGCAAGTATACTAATCGCTCAAGTAATAAAATGATGAGTAGAGTATCGTTCCCACGAGGATTGTTAGCAAAGCACTAAGTTTCCTAATGTTATCAAGTTGAAGCAATCGAATTCTTTGGATTGGTGGGAGCAAATTCTAATTAAAAACAACAATGAATTTTAAACAAAGATTTAAAACTTAATTAAGAAAGCAATATGAAAACACGGATAATCAATTCAAGCAAAACGGGTAGGGTTTTGACTTCATTTGGATTTTTCATGGGTTAAACCTAAAAATTACACTACATTCACATTCATGTGCAATGGTTGTAAATCGAACTCACTAATATGTTAAACATACCCTCTCGGGCTATGTTTTCCTATTCATCCTTATTAACCTTCCGCACCCAACAAATTGAAGATTAATAATTCCAAACTCATTAAGCAAAAGAATCCTAAAATGATTTCATTAATTCTTGAATCTATCTCTAGCATCCAATACTATAATGGTGATTACCCAAGAAGCCTAACATGATTCATTTCTCAATCTCATCATGTTCATCACATACTGCATTAAAAATCGAGTAACACACAACCAAA
>CM047908.1:22209335-22232310 GCA_026229545.1 Pistacia atlantica
TAACACACAACCAAAGCATATTCATATGAAAATAACACAATCAACACTTAACCTATTTAAAATCCAAACTACCATCAAAACCCTAACCCAAAATAGATTAGTTCATAGCTAAATCAATATTACAAAAACGTAAAACAGAAATAATCAAGTTCGACATAATGAAACGAGATAAAAGAAGAAATCTCCCCAAAAGATGAATCCTTTAGTCGAATCGAGTCTTCTCCTTAAACAAACCAAATTGCTCAAAGTTTTACTAAGAAAAATGCAAAAGTAGCTAACCCTAAAAAGATGAAGACCCCCGGGCAAAAAGCTAAGTTTTTCTTTTTATACTTAGTCCAAATAACCTGACCAAAACATGCATCAAACGAAACGTACGTTTAACAAAACGAAAATAATGACGCTGCATGCGCAAGAGTGAAGTAGACATGTTCGTCCCTAGCTTACTTCGCCGCGGCGAAGACAATTTTTTCAAGAAGCTTCGCAGTGAAGCTTCTTGAAAAGTTTTGAAATTACGTAACGCCACTCGCTTGCTTCTTCGTTTGATTCTTCGATTCTCGGTGCTCTCCCTTGGGAACAAGCTTCATCGTGCTTTATCCTGCTCCGGAACTCTCCTATCTTCTGAGATCCACTAATTTCTGAGTCAAAAATATCAAATTTTGTCCTTATTTGCTCAAAATGCCCATTTTAACCTGAAACACGAAAAGTAAAGAACTAAGCAATGATTTAGGTCAAAATGCACTAGAAAGTACCTGAAATCCGACAAAAATGTCTAATGAAAACTGTATAATTCACGGATTATCAACTACCCACAGAGGACCGTTTAATTTTTATTCGTGATTTTTACTCAACTGTTCAAACTTTTCCTTTTTAGAGTTTTTTTGAAGATCAACTACAGATGAGATGCTTTTCATATGCGCTGAAGGATGCAACAAAGAGATGGTTCATGTCTTTGACCCTAGCTTCACTTACAGCAGGGGATGTAGTCTATAATAAATTTATAAGTAAATTATATTCTTACGCGAAGACCGCTGAATTGAGAGGTGAGATTGCTACCTTTACGCAAATAGAAGGTGAGCCGTTCCATGAGGCTTGGGAACGTTTTAAACTGCATGCTTTTAGTTCAATGTCCCCACCATAGATACCCTTTAGAATTGTTAAATCAATGTTTCTATAATGGATTGACATAGGCTTGCCAAGCCATAGTTGATAATGCTGTAGGTGGTGGCACGGAAGAAAAGACTACACAAGAGACATATGGTTGTATGAAATGCTTAGAGCCAATTTGCAGTACAAAAGTGCTAGAGGAAGGTCAAAAGGGATGTATGAAGTAAATACTAACACTGAGTTGGCAATGTAAGTTTCAAAGTTGACCAAGTAGATGAAGACTATGTGCAACATGATGATGGGACAAGGGCAAAGTAGCTCCAACGAGGTATGTGCTATTTGTGGTAATCTTGGTCATGCAACTAACATTTGTCGTTCCAGTGAAAATTTTCCAAAGTTTGTAGAATAGGCTAATGTGATGAATTCCTACAACCAAAGGCCTAATAATCCTTTTTCAAACACTTACAATCCTGGTTGGGGGAATCATCCCAATTTTTCTTGGAGAAACAATCAGCAACATACGAGCTCTGACAATAACAATCGACAAAGGAAGCCTTACTTGGAGGAGACATTGAATAACTTTATTCAAGTGTGTCAAAAGAACAATCAGAACTTCGAACAAATATTCCAATAGCAAGGTAACGCCCACATCAAGGTACATAGCTTTATTTATGCCTCGATACCCTTTGTTGAATTTTGTTAAAGTTATCTTGAACAAGTGTGAAGGAAATTCTTTAAAATGTTATTAGGGGTAAAATGGTCATTCCACTCATAATTAGATGAAAGAGTGGGGAATGAAAAGAAGTAGAATAACATAGAGAAGTTAATAAAAATGAAGGCATTCTTGTAATTGACTAAAGGACATATATGGCATTTTTAGAAAGTGAAGGGTCAAATGGGAAACTATATATATTATTATGTAGTAATAAGAGTTCAAGAGTTGAAACCCTAGCCACTCCACCCATTGTTACGCCACCTTCACCCCAAATTCTCTCAAATTTCTTCACTAAATTTCCAAGGAAATTCATAGGATTTTGGCTAGATTTTGATATATTTTCAATCCTAAGCATTCAAAGGTAAGATTCTTGCACCAAGATGTGAGATTAAATTTTAAAGTTTTGAATTCTTATGGTTTTATATGCTTAGGGTTTAAGAGGAAGGAGAATTCTACCAAAGAGAGATTATAGTGTTGGAATTGCTCAAATTCAAGGTAAGTAAATCCAACTTTAGCTTTGATTGAATAAATACTTGTGTAAAGAAATTTCTTATATGTTGTATGTGTGTTTGGATGATGAGAATTATGGATTGAAATTGAGGTTGTTTGATTTGTGAATCTTATGGCCATGAGAAGTGATGTATTTGTATGTGTTGAGTTGATGAAATATGAAAGAATGGATGTGGAAGGGTGGAAGGTGAAATTTGGCTAGGGTGGTTGTTGGTCTTAGGGAGTTTTTGCTCCAATTTGGTGGCTTGAGAAATATGTGGAAGTGTAACCGATTTAGGGTTTGCATGTGCATGTAAGGTGTTTGATGAAATTTCAAAGAAAGTGCATATATATGAGTATGTTAGATTATTACTTTGTTATGGAAATGTTGTTGGTAGAGAATACTAGTTCCATAATGATATCTTTATATGCCATACTGCATTCTTACATTTGAGCATTTTCATTTAGAAAGAATAACAAAGAATGAGCATATTTACATGCACATATACATGTATGAGAACATTAAAGAAAAAAAGAGAAAGAAAGAAAAGAAATTAATTTTAGAATCATTATCTAAAGAACATAATTAAAGAATACCCCAAATCTGAAATTTTATTTAAAGAAATATAAAAAGATAAGAGAAGAGAAGAGAAAGTTGTTGCGATGGGGAACCCGTGAGTGACAGAGAAGAAGAATATCCCCACATGCACGCCGCCTTTAGTGAGCGGCCTAAGAATAAGAAAGAAGAATTTGTATAGTCCATAAGAAGTGCATGTGGATGAGGATTGTACCCAAGAAAGAATTTGAGAATACACTCACACGGCTAGGGTTCCGAATCCATGCCTCAACCGAGTCCGATCGACAAAGAAAGAAGAAAGAAAAGTAAGAAAAGAAAGAAAGACTAGAAAAGCAAGAAAGAATAGAAAATAAGAGAAACAAAAGAAAGAAAGAAGAAACAAAAAAGAGAGAATTGAAATAGAAGAAGAAAAAACAAAAAAAGAAAGAAACACATAAAAAGAAAGAAAACAGAAAACAAAATGAGGAATAGAAAACAGAAAAACAGAAAAAAAAAATGCATTGCATAGAAAAAGTTTATGCATTTGTGCATATGCATCATGCCATTTCTACTACCCTGAGTTAGTTTCCCTATTTGTGCTTACATATCGGTAAGTGAGAAACTAGAATCTTAGAAAGAGCAGAGAAGAATTGAGAAGTTTGGTGTAAGAAAAGAAAATCCAGGATTTGAGTAAGGGAGAAAGAATAGAAGTATTATGGGTTTACTTACTGAGCAATTAGTGCTCACTTTGTTGATTTCACTGTTTTTGCAGGTAATAGATGAGATGCGGTCGGGAGGAACATCAAGTAGCGGAGGAGAATGGCACCATTGTTCGAAATTACTTTGTACTTATTTTTGTGACTTTATTACTTGATGTAGAGATTTGTATATAAAGTCAAATTTATTTTGGGCCTACTATTACATTCTTATATACGTATATATTTTCTATAACATGTTAGTGAGTTTTACTTATATTTTTCCAAAGAACTACTAGCTAGACAGAATATTACAAGCAAGAGGCATCCATTAGGAAGTTAGCGGTTCAAATAGGACAAATAGCAGAGGCAGTGCAGGGACATGTACCTGGAAAATTACCAAGCCAACCTGAGCAAGTGAAGGTAGCCACAATTCTAAGGAGTAGTAAGGTAATTAATAAGGAGATTAATTCTAAAACTAATGAGCCTTCAATTGACCATGCAAGGAAAGATAAAGCTGAGGAGAAGCTACTGAGTGCATCCATTCAGAGTGAAAATATTGACTCTACATATGTTCCACCCAAGCCTTATGTTCCACCTGTGCCTTTCCTAAGCCGATTGAATAGAAGCAAATAGGATAAGTCGTTTTATGATGTTTATGATACTTTGTCTAAAGTTAATATTAACTTACTCTTGCTTGATATGATTAGGAATATGCTTGCTTATGCTAAATTTTCCAAAGAGCTGAACACTCGAAAGCATAAGTATGAGCCTAATGAGAAGGTGATGGTTTCTGAGACAGTGAGTGCAGTGCTTCAATGCAAATTGCCACCCAAATTGAAGGATCCTAGGAGTTTTATTATCAATGTCACTGTTGGTAATAAACAAAAGGAAAGAACAATGTTGGACCTGGGTGCGAGTATCAACTTGATGCCATTCTCAATCCATAAGCAGATGGGATTGGGAGAGCCAAAGCCTATAACAATGACATTGCAATTAGTCGACCGTTCAGTAAAGTATCCAAGAGGTATTGTTGAGGATATTTTAGTTCAAGTTGATAAACTCATTGTGCTTGCAGATTTGTATTGTTAGATATGGTGATGACGTCAAACCCTAGTAGCAAGTTGCCGGTTTTGCTTGGACGTCCTTTCATGGCCATAACAAAGACAATCATCGATGTGCAGAATGGAAAACTAAAGATGGCAGATCTCAATCAAACTATTGAATTTTTAATTTTCAAGTCTTTATCTTTACCTTCAGAAACTAATGATTGTTTTCTTGTAGATTCTCTAGATTCTATAATTTTTTTCAAGTTTTCTGCAGGGATAGATGGAAGATAAATTGGAGTTGGCTTTGACAGTAGAATATGATGAGCTTATTGATGAAGAGGCTAAGTAGTACTTAGATTTGTTGGATAGTTCTCTAGATTCTATAATTTTTTTCAAGTTTTCTGCAGGGATAGATGGAAGATAAATTGGAGTTGGCTTTGACAGTAGAATATGATGAGCTTATTGATGAAGAGGCTAAGTAGTACTTAGATTTGTTGGATAGCGCAATTTCTAAGATGTTTAATGAATAATTAAGGACGGCTATAGAACAAGTAGATGTTGTTAGAGTAAGTGCCCTATAGCCAACCAATTATTGTAGAATTGATTCTTTACAATAATATTTATTAATCAATAAAAGGAAATTTTCTTCTATATCATGTAAATCATAATTGCGTGTATTGACATATGTCCTTAGAATGGTAGAAACCATGACGAGGGTATCAAGTGTTTCAAATCTTGATAATGAGAACCCTATGATCACATATGGTGGCCATTCTAGAAATGTCGGTAGTCCCAATATTATTCTGACCAAAGACACATATAATACAGTAAGGCTATCATAGTGTTGAACGACCCTGTTGAAAGATAGTGACTGATCTCACTTGTCAAGGTTGTTTGCTAACAACCTGGTACGACACATGGGTGCTTGCTATAGGCAAGTTTACTAGACAGACCCACCAAAGGATTCCATATAGATGGTAACCCTAGTGTCTATGGAATAAATCCTCTAACGAATGGTGGTGCATGTGATCCTTAGACTTGAGATCACTGGAGCACCTTATGCACCGATTGGTGTAGTTTGACACCAGCCTAACGTAGTTCTATCCAATGCTATCAATATGGTAGTGATTGGCTGCATTGAGAAGCGTATCAAGACTATGGTGGATCAACAAAGGATTCATCACTCCTAGGTATGGGAGAAGTTATCTCACTGCGCAATTCAGTGAATGGCAATAACACTAAAGCTGTGGCCACGGTGGGATTGAGTTATTGCTCAATCCAAATTATTATTCCGGTCATTGGTCTAATAACTGAATACAAAGATATCAAAGATAACTGAGGTTGACACTATTTTTGTACCTCAGCCTCGATGAGATAACAGATGATGAAAGGATTAGTTTGCACGGTAACCATATCGTTGATAGACAAGCTATTTTGCTGAATCTGAATCTATCAGGTAGCCATGATGCCTTGCTAGAGGCCAATCTTGGCCTGTGTTTAGTGAGACAATTGATTGGTGTCGATCGCGAGACTACTCACTACCGATATGATGAGGAGCCTTTGGGTCACACACATAGAAGACAAATTAAGGATGAATTGGTGAGAAAGGGTATTTTCGTCATTTGTGACGAAAGGGTATTTTCGTCATTTATGATGGAAAAATATATTTTCATCTTTTGACATGAAAGGGTATTTTGGTAATCTCACAGTGCAATTAAATTTGCTGAGGTCATTGCCTATATTTAATTTCATATTGAAATTAAAATTAGTGAGATTATGTATTTAAATATATTCATATATTTAAATATTATATATATATATATTATTTAATATTAATATTTGATGATATTAATAAAGATAATATATGAATATGAAAATCATATTTGAATTTGAATAAGATGTCATGTGGATTATTACCTTATTTGGTAATGAGGATTTACTATTCTAGTCATGGAATAAATTTGTTCCTAACTAGATTAGGGTTTTAATTTTTGTTGCATATAAAAAGGCAACTTAAAAAATTAAAATAAAAAGGGAGAACACATTAAACAAATCCAAGCCACTCACCTCAGTCTCTCTCATGTTTTTCACTTGGTGGAGAAGAGAATTTTTCTTGAAGAAAAATTCTGCATCCTTTTCGCTTGTGTGTCTTGCTAGCACTTGAGACCGCAAGTCGATCACCATCTTGTCTTCGTGTGGATACCGAGAGTTCACTCTTATCTTAGAGTTGGAGCGATTTGTATCGATTGAAGGAGCCTCCAAACGCTGGTATGAAATCTGGAAATTTTATTCATATGTAAATAACGTAAATCAGGTATAAGGTTCTTGGGTTCAATGTTGTTGTTGGGGATTTTATTTTTGTTTTCCACTGCATAAACCCCATCAGCAACTAACAGTTGTATCAGAGCCTTCCTTATACCTTTTACGTTGTTATTCGACGTTTGGTTGAATTGATTTCGATATGTATCGATTATGTTATTGCATGATGTGAACAACTTTTTTTTTTTTTGTTAAAAATCTCCTGCGGCTGATGTGTTGCTAATCTGTTAATTTTTTGCATCTTTTTTGGGGGATCAAAATCAAATAAAACTTGATTCCAATCAGAGGAGGATGCTGCCTTGTAGGGTGGCATGTTGCTGCTGTGTGCTGCCGTGCACAGCAGCAACAAGAAGCAGCAGCAGCAGTGAGCAAACGTGCGCTGCTGCTTCACAGATTGCATGCGATAGCGCGCAACAGCAGTGCTGTTGTGGGATTCCGTGCATGGAGGAGTGCTGGCCACATGGTCCAGCATGTGGCCTTGGCCTGTGCCGCCGCAAACGACATAGCAGCAGCCTTATGTGACTACACCAAGGTTGCTGCCGCACACAGCAGTGGCGCATGTGAATGCGCCATTACTGTCCTCTTGATTGGCTGCTGTTTTGGGGCTGCCCCATGGTGGCCAAGTGCTCCCAGCACTTGACCTCAGTTGGTACTTGGTTTTTCAGCTAAGGGCCTGATCTGGTGCACGTTAAAACGTGCACCAAATCTGGATTTTTTGACTAGCCCACGTAAAGATGCAATGGGCAGAATTTTGGGCTGTGATCGCATTGTTGTGTGATATTTTTAATCAATAATTTTCTAAAAAATGTTGCTGCATGTTAGAAACATTCTGGAGGCCCAATTGAGTGATCCCCAATAACAAGGGACTAAAATGAAAATTTTAAAACTTGTTGGACTTAAATACAACATTGCTAAAATTCAAGGGGTAACTTGTAATTTATCAACCTATTCAAAATTAAATTTTGATTGTATATGCATGATTCTTGTTTGTGAATATGCATGGTGCTTGGTGCATAAGCCTACGAACCTAGTTTAATTGTTTTGGGATATGTAATTTAAAATAGGGTCTGCGTGCCCTGCCTTTCTCTAAACCTCCAATGTAACTTCTTTCTCTCATCTCACTCCCCTCGAATGTAACTCGAGGTTTCTTTTCAATAGTATAAAGTGTAATTTTATTTTTAAAGTTGTGTAATGTTTGAGAAGAAGAAGCGATGGAAGGGGAGGAGGCGAAATTACTTGAAGAATCCATTTCCTTTTAAACTTAGGTTGACCTACCGATTCCTCTTGACTTGAGGAAATCGGTTTTAGTTAAGGCTATGCACCAACACGTTTATCTTACACTTAGTATGCATGCTAAGGGTGTATGTTATGACTATAACATGCTAAGAAAGATAAAATTGGTGAGACATAAAATAAAATAAAAACCCCCAACTAAAGTATATTAACTCAAAATTGAAATGCTTTCCATCACCATGTCTTTAATCAAACCACTGTTCATTGGAACCTTGTTCACCAATATGAAGGGTACACTTCTACCAGTGGGAGGTTAAAGTTCATTGATTTTTTCATTAATGGTGATGGGTTGACTTAAAATGATGTGTTTTGCTTGTTCGCCAAAGCGATGGTTGATAAACATGTTGTAGGCATAGTAGAGAAGTACACTTGTTATGTGTACGTGGCAGCATGTAGTGTCCACTCTACGGATATTGAGAATCACACTTGAGGACAATGGCTTTGGTCATCGTATTGTATGATTGGCTTGTTGGCTTGTTTCACATTTGAGGTTGGTAATGGGATCTATCAACTGATGTGGATTAAGTTTGTTGGCCTACCTAATCAACCCATTTTGGCTTGTTCGCCAAAGCGAAGGTTTGAAATGGGCTAGATGGGATCTCAGTCCACTAGGAAAGCCAACGGGCTTTCTCGAGTTAATAGTGAGGGCTATTGGCTTAAGGAAAATAGTGGGAGCATTTTTAATAAAAAGCCTTATTAAATAATAATAATAAACATTGTAATAACCTTTACTTATTCTACACTTATAGATTTACTTAAAAATTAAGCAATATGATCCCATCATCACTGTGACAAATCATCAAACTGGGAGACAAATGGAATGGTGAGAATTTCATTGACTGGTATAGAAGCATAAAAAATATACTTCAGTCAAGCGATAGATTATACACCATTGAGCAGGCTTTGTCACCAGAGCCTGCTAATAGTTCTATCCATCAGGCTGGGTATGTTTATATGAAGCATACACATGATGCAAAAGCAGAAATGAAAAAATACATTGTGCTTGCATCAATGACACCATTATTGCGACAACAGTGCCAGAAAATGGACTTAGCTTCAATTCTTCATTTTCTTCAAAGAAATGAGAAGCATATGGTGTCTCGGTCATTATTCAGATGCAAGATGGAAAAGGTACCAAAATTGGCGATCATATACTCAAGTTGATTGAGTATATGAATAAGCTTGAGATTTTGGGATGTCGACTTAATGAGGGTTTAGCAATAAACCTAATATTATAGTCTTTGCCAGATTCTTACTCTCAATTTGTCTATGACTTCATTGAGGATGATAAGAAGAATACCCTTTCTGAGCTTCTAGATAACTTAAAGGCTACTGAGTGAGGCATGAAAATGTTAGAAACATTAACGTTGGTTGAAGCCAACTCAAGTGAGAAGGAAAAGGCTTAGAAGTTGTTGGAAGAAACTGTTGTAGATAAGAAGGGCGTTTGTCCTCAATGTGGGAATCCCAACCACTAGAGGAAACATTGTAAGACATTCCTAGCAAAAACGAAGAAGAATGTTACTTCTTCGTTAGGTACATTCTGGATTGAGATTAACTTCTCCCGTCAACATCTTGCGTCATTGACACAGGATGTGGTACTCATATTTGTTCTGATGTATAGGAACTACGACATAGTAGATTGCTCGCCGAGGGAGAGGTGGACCTATCAGTTGGAAATGGAGCACGTGTTGTTGCATTAGCTGTAGGATCTTATCATCTGATTTTGCCTACGGGCTTGTTACTTGGAAGTTGTGGATTATTATGATTTTTCCTTCGTTTCTAGAAATAATATTTCTATGTCCACTTTGGACTAGTGAGAATATTGCTTTACTAATGGATTCTTGTCCTTTAGTATAAATAATATTCATTATGGAACTAATAATATGTTCTTAAATAAATAATAAGGATATTCTCAAAATAACAACTATGTCAAGTATGGCAAGTTGATTTAAACATACCTGAAGGAATGTGGAATAGTATCACAACTCACCCCTCCGTATACACCCCAGCACAATGGAGTTTCTGAAAGGAGGAATAGCACCTTGCTTGATATGGTTAGGTGCATGATGAGTTTTAGGGATCTACCTACATCATTCTGGAGTTATGCCTTAGAGATTGTGACTCATGTATTGAACCGTGTGCCGTCAAAATCTATTGATAAGACTATATTTGAACTATAGAGTGGACGAAAGCCCAACTTGTCTTATCTAAGGATTTGGGGTTGTGAAGCTTATGTCAAGAAATTGACTTCGAACAAGCTGGGCCCAAAATCCTGTAAGTGTATATTTGTGGGGTATTTGAAGGAGACCAAATTATACTATTTCTATCACTTAGAAGAGCGAAAAATTTTTGTCGCTTATACTAGTGTCTTCCTATAAAAGGAATTTTTCTTGAGAAGTACTAGTGGGAGAAAAGTAGAACTCGATGAAGTTTTAGAACCATAAGATACATTAGACCAAGGACGGGAAGATGTGCCACAAGAGGTGGTTGAACATCGTGAGGAGGTTGCTCCACAATCCGTGGATCAAAGTGAACCACCTTAAGTAGCATAAGAGCTACGTAGGTTTGGGAGAGTACATTATGAGCCTAAGAGATATGGTTTTCTCATGATTCAACATTGTGATGTACGGGTCTACCAAGACAATGAGCCCAGAACCTACGAAGACACTATATCGGATCCAAATTTCATTAAATGGCTTGAAGCCATGAAATCTGAGATGGACTTCATGTACCAAAACCAAGTATGGTCTTTGGAGGATCCACCTAAAGGGATAAAACCCATAGAGTGTAAATGGGTCTTCAAGAAGAAGACCGGCATGGATGGCAAGGTGCATACTTATAAGGCATGACCGGTTACCAAAGGTTTCAAACAAATTCATGGTATTGACTATGAAGACACCTTTTTACCAATTGCCATGATTAAGTCCATCAGGATTATGCTTGCGATTGCTGCATATCATGACTATGAAATTTGGCAAATGGATGTCAAAACAGCTTTCCTGAATGGAAACCTTGAAGAGGATGTGTATATGACACAACCCGATGGCTTTATTCTTGATGGACAAGCTAATAAAGTATGCAAGTTGCAGAGGTCCATTTATGGACCCATGCAAGCTTCAAGGAGCTGGAACATTCGTTTTGATGAAGCTGTAAAGGAATTCGGTTTTATTAAGAATGAAGATGAGCCCTGTGTTTACAAAAAGGTAAGTGGGAGCGCGGTGGCATTCCTGGTGTTGTATGTCGACAACATACTTCTGATCGGGAATGATATACCGAACTTGTAGTTGGTAAAGACTTGGTTATCCAACTGCTTCTCCATGAAGGACTTAGGAGAAATAGCCTACATCCTCGGAATAAAGATCTACCATGATAAATCACGTAGGTTGCTTGGCCTAAGTCAGAGTACATACATTCATAAATTACTGAAGAGATTTAGTATGGAAGAATCCAAGAAAGGATTTCTTCCAATGCCACATGGTGTCTATTTCCCTAAGGATATGTATCCTACAACCCACGATGAGAGAGATAGAATGAAGAGGATCCCATATGCGTCAGCAATTGGATCCATCATGTATGCCATGTTGTGTACTCGGATTGATGTCTCATGTGCATTGAGCACTTGTAGTAGATATCAATCGGATCTAGGTGAGCATTACTGGATAGTTGTCAAGAACATCTTTAAGTACCTGAAGAGGACTAAGAACATGTTCTTGGTTTGTGGAGTGGAAGATGAGTTCACTGTAAGAGGATACAGTGATGCTAGTTTCCAAATGGATAATGATGATTTTCGCTTGCAATCCGGGTTTATATTTTGTCTCAATAGAGATGCAGTGAGCTAGAAGAGCTTGAAGCAAAGTACTGCAATGGATTTTACAACTGATGCTAAGTATATCGCATTCTCTATGTAGTCGTGTAGGCGGTTTGGATCAAGAAGTTCATTACTGAACTTGATATGGTTCCAAGCATTGCTGATCTAGTAAAGTTCCACTGTGACAACAATGGAGCTATTGTTGTGGCCAAGGAACCATGGTCTCACCAGTAATCCGAACACTTACTTAGTTGATTCAATCTGATCAAAGAAATCAATCAGAAAAGAGATGTTCAGATTTGCAAAATACCTACTAACCCATAGTTAAAGTTTCTGTTGTAGTACAAGCGTGATGGGCACTTATGGTCATTCGATGTTAAATACATGAATGATTGACTATAGTGCAAGTGGGAGATTGTTAGAATAGGTGCTAGGGCTATTCAACGAGGTGAGCCGCTCGTGAGCCGACTCGGCTCAGCTCGAGTACGGCTCGTTACCAGCTTGTCTTGTCTGGAATCGAGCCATCTTGGCTCGATTCATGAGAGAGCATGAGCCGAGTTTGAGCCTGCCTCAGCTCAACTCGTTAGGCTCACGAGTCGAGCTAGGCTTGAATTATTAGGGGCGTTTTAGGGGTTTTATTAAGTATAGGGGATTAAACTAAAATTTTAAAACAAAATGTTTGCAAAAATAACAAAGAACACCCCGATGTTACAATCCCTAAAAATGCGACTAAAATCCTTTCCCCTAAAACCAAAGCAAACCAAACCATTTTAGGCAAGTTGTTGGCATCAGATTTGCTGGCGAGTGCAGGGAAACAAGGAGAAAGAAAGAAAGAAAGAAAGAAAGAGAAAATAAGAAAAAAGAAGAAAGGAGGAAAGAAAGAGAAAATAGGAGAAACATGTGTCATTAGAGAGAGAGAAAAGAAGAGAAAGCAAAGAGTAATAAGTAACAAAAGAGAAGAGGAAGAGAATAACTTGAGTTGGCAGAGGAGGAGAGAGAAAGCAGGGGAGAAAGAAAGGGAAAAAAAAAATGTGAGCCATTAGAGTCTGGAGAGAGAAAAGAAGAGAAACCAGATCAATAATAAATTAGAGGGGAAAAGAAGTGAAAGAGAAAGAATAATAAATGAGAGAGAAAATCTGCACCGAATTAAAAAAAATTGCATGCTTTTTACTGGCTCGCGAGCCGGCTCTAACTCAGCTCGTTAAGCTGGCTCGCGAGCCAGGCTCGAAATCTCTTTCTTTCTTTACGAGTCGAGCCAAGTCAGGAAATTAGAGGCTTGAACTCAGCTCAAATTCTTCTTCTTTTTCACGAGTCGAGCTCGTTAAGCCAAAAACTCGGCTCGACTCGTTAACAGCCCTAGTAGGTGCCCTAGAGCCAATCAATTATTGTAGAATTGACTCTTTGTAATAATGTTTATTAATCAATAAAAGACAATTTTCTTCTATATCATGTAAATCACAATTGCGTGTATTGATATATGTCCTTCGAATGGTAGAACCGTGACGAGGGTATCAAGTGTTTCAAATCTTGATAGTGAGAACCCTATGGTCACATATGGTGGCTATTCTAGAAATGTCTGCAGCCCCATTATTATTCTAACCAAGGACACAGATAATACGGTAAGGCTATCATAGTGTTGAACAACCCTATCGAAAGTCGGTGACTAATCTCACTTGTAAAGGTTGTTTGCCGACAACCTAGTGCGACACATAGGTGCTTGTTGTAGGCAAGTTCACTAGACAGACCCACCAAAGGATTCCATGTAGATGGTAACTCTAGTGTCTATGGAATAAATCCTCTAACGAATGGTGGTGCATGTGATCCTTAGACTTGAGATCATTGGAGCGCCTTATGCATCGATTGGTGTAGTTTGACACTAGTCTAACGTAGTACTATTCATAGTTATCAATACGGTAGTGATTGGCTATATTGAGAAGTGTATCAAGACTATAGTGGATCAACAAAGGATTCATCACTCTTGGATACGGGAGAAGTTATCTCACGGCGCAATTCAGTGAATGGCAATGACACTAAAGTCAGGCACGTGAGATTGAGTTGTTGCTCAATCAATTTATTATTCAGTCATTGGTCCAATAACTGAATACAAAGATATCAAGAGAATCCGAGGTTGACACTATTTCTGTACTTCAGCCTCAATGAGATAACAGATGATGAAAGGATCGGTTTGCACAGTAACCATACCATTGATCGGCAAGCTGTTTCGTTGAATCCGAATCTATTGGGTGGACATGATGCCTTGCTAGAGGCCAATCTTGGTTTGTGTTTAGTGAGACGATTGATCGATGTCAATTACGAGACTACTCACTGCCGATATGATGAGGAGCCTTCGGGTCACACACATAGAAGGCAGTTAAGGATGAATTGGTGAGAAAAGGGTATTTTCGTCATTTGTGATGAAAGGGTATTTTCGTCATTTATGATGGAAAGGATATTTTCGTCTTTTGAGATGAAAGGGCATTTTGGTAATCTCACAGTGCAATTAAATTTGTTGAGGTCTTTGCCTATATTTAATTTCATATTGAAATTAAAATTATTGAGATTATGTATTTAAATATATTCATATATTTAAATATTATATATATATTATTTAATATTAATATTTGATGATATTAATATTAGTGAAGATAATATATATGAAATATAAAATTCATATTTGAATTTAAATATATATTCAATATTAATATTTGATGATATTAATAAAGATAATATATGAATATGAAAATCATATTTGAATTTGAATATGATGCCATGTGGATTATTGCCTTGTTTGGTAATGAGGATTTACTATTCTAGTCATGGAATAAATTTATTCCTAACTAGATTAGGGTTTTAATTTTTGTTGCATATAAAAAGGCAACTTAAAATAAAAATAAAAAGGAAGAACACATTAAACAAATCCAAGCCACTCACCTCACTCTCTCTCACGTTTTTCACTTGGTAGAGAAGAGAATTTTTCTTGAAGAAAAAATTATGCATCCTTTTTGCTTGTTGTCTTGCTAGCACTTGAGACCGCAAGTCGATCAGTATCCTGTCTTCGTGTGGATACTGAGAGTTCACTCTTATCTTAGAGTGGGAGTGATTCGTATCGATTGAAGGAGCCTCCAAACGCTGGTATGAAATCTGGAAATTTTATATTCAATATCGTTTCATATGTAAATAACGTAAATCGAGTATAAGGTTCTTGGGTTCAATGTTGTTGTTGGGGATTTTTTTTTTTTTTTTTTTTTTTTGTTTTCCAGCTGGGGCCCCATGAGCGACTAAGCGATGCTAAGCTAGTTTCTTCCACATAATTGCCACCTAAGCTTGAGTTGAAACCATGACCACCTACCTTTAAGTATGCATATTTAGGAGAAAATCAAACTCTTCCAGTGATTATAGCTTCAGATCTTACCTTAGAGAAAAGGAGAAATTACTTAGGGTGTTGAGTGAGCATAGAGCAGCCATGGGTTGGACAATAGTTGATATCACGGGAATTAGCCATACCATGTGCATGCATAGGATTTTGTTAGAGGAGGGAGCAAAATCATCTAGGGAGATTCAAAGGAGATTGAATCTGATAATCCGAGGATTATGCTAGTTTATTTAAGCTTTTAGGCCGGATTTTAGATACTCCTTTGTCTATTTTTGCCTGAATTGCTACTTAATTCCTTACATTTCGTGTTTCAGGTTAAAATGGAAATTTTGAGTGAATAAAGGCAGATTTGAAGTTTTTGGACTCAAAAGCAAGCGGAGGGCAATTCTGTAATTTCAGAATTCTTCAAGAAGCTTTGTCGTGGTGAAGGTTGTTCTTCGCAGCGGCGAAATGGGCCAGACACGCACCAGATTCAACTCCTTTGTAGTCGCGGAGAGATTCATACTTCGCCGTGGCAAAGTCTGCGTACTCCACTTTTTGGTAAACGTACTGTTTCGCTTTTAGGCTAAGTGGTAAGATTTTGGGTGAGGTATAAAAGAAATACTTAGTCTTTTTGTTAAGGGCGTTCGTGGAGAGAAAAAGAGCAGTTTTTACATTTTTTTAGATTGATTTTTGAGTGATTTTTGGATTAACAGAGTGTGAAGATTCGAGGTGAAATCAGTGGATTCATTAATTGGGAAGATTCTTTTCCTTTTCTCTTGTGTCCATGATGTTGAACTTGGGATTTTTCGTTTCTTTTAATTGTTTTATTGATTTAGCCATGAACTAACCTATTTTGGGTTATGGTTTTGATGTAGTTCGGATTCTAATGGGTTAGAGCGTTGATGATTATTAATTTCATATGATTTTGCTTTGATTGTGTGATTATTCTGTTTTTATTGTTTGTATGTGATGAACATGATGAGATTGAGAGATAATTCATGTTAAGCTTCTTGGGTAATCACCATTGCATTATTGGATGCTAGAGATAGATTCAAGAACCGATGAAATCAATTTAGGATTCTTGTGCTTAATGAGCTTAGATTTATTAAGTTTCATTTTATTGGGTGCGGATGGTTAATAAGGAAGAGTAGGAAAACATAGCCTGCGAAGGTATGTTGGACACCTTAGAGAGTTCGATTTACAATCAATGCATGCGAATATGAATTTAGTTTAATTCTTTAGGTTTAACCCATAGAGTCCGAATGAAGTCAAAACCCTACCCGTTTATTTTGAATTGACTTTATCCCTTTTTAAATCTTGCTTTCATAGTTTAATTTTAATTTAGTAAAATTTGTTTTAGTTATAATTTAAATTGTTCCCTTAAATCCAAAAGAATTCGATTGCTTCAACTTGAAAACGGTAGAAAACTTAGTGCTTAGCGACTAATCCTCATGGGAACGATACTCACTCATCACTCCATTAGTTGTGCGACTAGTATACTTGCTACATATTGCATGCTGTCGGAAACACGCATCAGAATCCACATTTGAAAGAGGTGGTTAGGGATGAGGTGTTGAAATTACTTGACGCTAGGATTATTTATCCTATTTTTGATAGTAAGTGGGTGAGTCCAATCCATGTGGTATCTAAAAGGTCTGGCATTATAGTGGTAAGAAATTCTGATAATGAGTTAGTGCCAACTAGGATGACTATAGGTTGGAGGGTTTGTATCGATTATAGGTAGTTGAAGACTGCCAGAAAAAAGGATTATTTTCCTCTTCCTTTCATTGATCAAATGCTTGAGTGATTGGCTGGTCATTCTTAATATTGTTTCTTGATGGTTTTTTAGGTTACAATCAGATTCCTATTGCTCCAAGGGATCAAGAGAAGACGACATTCACATGTCCGTTTGGAAATTTTTTCGTATAGGAGGATGCCATTTGGATTATGCAATGCCCCTGCCACATTTCAAAGGTGTTGATGTCCATTTTTTTGATATGATTGAAAAATTTATTGAGGCATTTATGGATGATTTTTCTGTGTTGGATCTTCATTTGATAACTGCCTTAGTAATTTAACCTTAGTCTTGAAAAGATGCATAGAAACAACTTAACTTTGAGTTGGGAGAAGAGCCATTTCATGGTAAAGCAAGGAACTATTTTAAGACATGTAGTTTCTAGTAAAGGTATTGAAGTAGATATGGCTAAAATTGATTTGATTGCTAAATTGCCGCCACCCACTTTTGTGAAAGGTGTGCATAGTTTTCTTGGTCATTCGGGTTTCTATAGGCGATTTATAAATGATTTTTCCAAAATTAGTAATCCTTTGTGTACCACCTAGCTAAGGAAGCGACATTTGATTTAAATGATGAGTGCCTAAGGAAGCGACATTTGATTTAAATGATGAGTGCCTTAATGCTTTTAATACTTTGAAAGAAAAATTAACATCTACTCCTATTCTTATGTCACCTAATTGTTCGCTTCCATTTGAGTTGATGTGTGATGCTTTTGACTATGCTTTAGGTGCAATTTTGGGATAGTGTGTAGGTAAGCTACATCATGTTATTCATTATGCTAGTCAGACTTTGAATGATGCACAAATAAATTACTCCACCATTGAGAAAGAATTTTTGGCTGTAGTGTTTGCTTTAGAGAGATTTAGTTCTTTTTTTATAGGCTCTAAAGTAATTATTTATTGTGATCATGCTGCTTTGAAATATCTGTTGACTAAAAAGGATGCTAAGTCTAGGTTGATTAGATGGATATTATTATTGCAAGAATTTGATTTGATAATCAAGGATAAAAAGGGAGGCAAAAATGTGGTGGATGATCACTTGTCTTGTCTTGCAGAGACAATAGACCGTGAAGAACGTAATCAAGAAGGGGATTATCCCCTCAACGAAGCCTTTCCTAATCAATAACTCTTTTCCATCCATGGAAAAGAGCCCTAGTATGCTGATATTGTTAATTATCTTGCTAGTGGTATTATTAGACCTGATTTGACTTTTCAAGAAAAGAAGAGATTCTTATCCATGGTGAAGCTTTATTTTTGGGATGAGCCTTTTTTGTTCAAGCATTGTCCGGATCAGATAATAAGGTGTTGTGTTCCAGAAATTGAGCAGTAGAGTGTTTTAAAGCACAGTCATGAGCTACATTGTAGCCGGAGGGCACATTGGTGGAAAGAAAACAACACTTAAGGTATTGCAATCCGATTTTTATTGGCCAACATTGTTTAAAGATGCTTTTGCTTTTTGTGCTAGGTGTGATAAATGCCAAAGATCAGGCAATATAAGCAAGAGGAATGAGATGCCACTCACTACTAATTTGGTGGTGGAATTGTTCGATGTATGGGGTATAGTTTTCGTGGGTCCCTTTCCGAATTCATTTAGGTTATACTTACATACTTGTTTATGTAGATTATGTTTTTAAATGGATTGAGGCAGTTACCACAAAAACTAATGATAGTAAGGTTGTGCTTAGTTTTTTGAAGGATATGATTTTCACAAAGTATGGTACCCCTAGAGCTATTATTAGTGATGGGGGTAGTCATTGTTGTAATAAGTCTTTTGCAACTTTGTTGAAGAAGTACAACGTTACGGATAAAGTGGCAACTTCTTATCATCTTCGAACTTTCAAGCAAGTGGAAGTGAGTAATAAGCAGATAAAGGCAATTTTGGAGAGGACGGTGAGCATGTCTAGGAAGGATTGGGCATTGAAATTGAACGATGCTTTGTGGACTTACAGAACTGCGTTTAAAACTCCAATTGGAATGAGTCCTTACACGCTAGTTTTTGGAAAGGCATGTCACTTACCAATAGAATTGGAGCATAGAGCATATTGGGTAATTAAGCAGTTAAATTTTGACATGGATAAAGTTGGAGAAATGAGGAAGATGCAATTAAATGAGTTGGAGGAGTTTAGGAATGAAGCGTATGAGAATGCAAAAATCTACCAAGAAAGAACAAAGCTCTACCACGACAATGCAATACAACACAAAGAATTCCAACCAGGTATGAATGTATTGTTTTATGACTCACGTTTGCGCCTTTTTCTAGGAAAATTGAAGTCTCGGTGGCTAGGACCATTCAAAGTGCATTAAGTGTTTCCTCATGGGGCAGTGGAGATAGAGAATTTAAAGAATGGAGGAAGATTCAAAGTGAATGGGCATCGCTTGAAGCCATACTTAGAAAGCCTTCCTCTAGTTGAAGTGGTGGACTACATGAATATGAGGGATCCATAGATCGTGCACTCCATCTAGCCTATACATTAAATAAAGTGTTTCTTGAGAGGCCACCCAAGTTCTCATTATTTTAATTTTTTATTTGTGTTTTATTTCAATTTTTTTTTTTTTTTCTCTTTTGCATTATTTATCATGCTATTTCTAACTTAAAGGTGTGTTTGTGTTGTTTTGCCAAAAAAGGGGGGTTGGAGCGAAAAATTTCGTGTTTGTGCCTAGGCATTCCTTCTTCTAGAATTTTAAACTTAAGGTTGCTATTTCTAACGTAAAGGTGTGTTTGTGTTGTTTTGCCAAAAAAAGAGGGGGAGGGGGGAGGTGAGGTGCAGAGCGAAAACTTTTGTGTTTGTGCCTAGGCATTCCTTCTTCTAGAATTTTAAACTTAAGGTTGCAGAAAATGTGACGTGGCATTGTGCTGTAGCATTTGGCATTCTGGAATTTTTACAAAATTCTTACACAAACATTGCCGTGGCATTATGCCGCAGCACACTCACGAAATAAAATTTCTGGGTTTTAAAACCGAACGGCCGCATCACTTCTCCTTCATCTTTCAACTCTCTTTCACTCGAACTTCCTTCCTTTTTCTCTGAACACCTCGATACCTCAATCAATCATCGTTCTAAGCACTTTTCTAACACAATTAATTCGTCTTTTTTTTTTTTTTTGGGGGTGGGGGTGGGGGGAGGGGGATGGGGGGCGCTAGGATTTACAACACAAAAACTCGTGAATTCATCACTCGGTGGAGTTAGGGGTTGCGAATTGGGGAGTTTGACATTAAAGGAAAATTCGTGGGATTCTTGTGTGAGAGAGATTCAAACCAACACAAGTAAGCATCTTTACACTTCATTATGACGAATTGAGATTGTTTGTGGTTGAATTTGTCAAATTGTGTTATGGGTTTTGGTGCAACTTCGTGATTTTGAGAGATTATTGTGTGGATTTTGCAAAACTTTGATTGTGTGAAGCATTGGGTGATAGATTGGTGTTTAAAGTCGATAATTTCAATCTTATTTGAAACATTGGGGACAATGTAGATATTAGGTTGGGGGTGAGAGAATTGTCCTTTTTATTTTTTACTTTTTAGTTATGAATATGGGTAAGGTTTTTTTTTTTTTTTAAGTTTTTGCATGTCTTTAGGATTAAATTGTTTAGTTTTTCCGATCAATTTGTATGTCAATGATATGATGATAATTGTGATAACATGTAATGTTTAGAAGACATTAAATGTTGCTTAATTTTAAGGGTAATTTTGAATAATTAGTTTCATCTAGCTTGAGACTTTCTTGCTATGTGGTATGATTTGGTTGGTTAGTCTTACGGCTTAAGTGATGGTTTTTATGTGTGAATTTTCATAGACATTTTATAGATCTCAACAAATGCTAAAACTCACTTGATAACTACTCGAGACGAAATCCTAGAATGTGTATTACTTAGGAAAGGATTTAGGCTATCTTTAGATCGTTTGAGCCTTTCAAGCCAACACTTTATTTAAATTATTGTTAGTTACCCCTTTAAGCCATTATTAAACACATTTAGCCTTGAATTTCTTTCATATAACCCACATTAACCCACCATTATTTTGAGCCGAAAACACATTCCTACCATTTAATTTTAAGAGATTTAATCTAAGTACAAGATTGGTGAGAGCAATTAGAGAAGTGAGGGTGAAAGTTTGCGGAAATTGTCAACCTATTCCAAAATTTTTCAAAGTATAGGTTGGGGGATATGGAGTGCTTTTCAATCAAGGTGTGGGGTAGCCTTTTTAGCTTTCTTTACTTTCTTCCAAATGAAAAAAAAAAAAAAAAAGAAAAAAAAAAACAGAACATTGCTATTGTAAAAATATTATGGCAATAGAAAAAAATGATAAAGCTTGTGAGCATCACGTTGAACTAGGATATAGATTATACGGAAAGACTATCATCACGTTGAACAACCCTATTGAAAGATAGTGACAGATCTCACATATCAAGCTTGTGAGCATCAGCCTAGTGCAACGCATGGGTGCTTGCTTGTGCAAGTCCCTAGACTAGCCCATAAGTGGTGTAACGCCCTACTTGAGGTACGTAGCTAAGTTATGGTGTATTGCTTGAATGTTTATTGTTTTGTTCTTATTTGGGTTGATATATTGTTAATATTGATTGACTCTTAGTTGAATTTTTGTTAAAGTTATTTTGAGAAAAATATAGAGAAAATACTTTAAACTTTCATTAGGGGTAAAATGGTCTTTTCACTCAAAATTAGTTGAAATTGTGGGGAGTGAAAAGAGATAGAATTTCATAGAGAATGCATTAAAAATGAGGGCATTATTATAAATTGACTAAGGGACATAGATAGAATTTTCAAGAAAGAGCAAGGGCAAAATGGGAAAGTGTGGTTATAAATTAAAGTATTAAGGGTTTGAAACCCTTTATTATTCTTCTCCACCGCCACACTCCTCCCACAATTTCTCTCAAATTGTCATTCAATCCTCCAAGGATTTTGAGGGCTTTTAAGTGGTTTTTCATAGGGTTTTGATTCTAGGCATTAAAAGGTAAGGATTCAAGCTCTTTATCTATGATTTATTTGTGTAAAGGTTGAGTTCTTATGAAGTTTATGCTTAGGGTTAAGAGAAGATTGGAATCCAACAAGAATAGAGAGCTTAGGAGAGACTACTCAAGCACAAGGTAAGTAAATTCCACTCAAAATCCAACTCAAGCTAAAATTTAAGAATTCAAGTGAGTAGAGATTTCTTTTAAATATGCATATGTTGTGATTATTGAGAAATTGAGATGAGATTGATGATGAATTATGCTTGTTGTTGGATATATTTGAATATGAGAAGTATGTGTGATGGTTTGATGATGGGTTGAAATTGGAAGAATTAGAGAAATTTTTGTGGAGTGTGTTTGTCATGTAGGTATGTGATGCTACAAGAGAGTTTTTCTCTCATTTTGGATGGTTTGAGAACTAAATAGAATGATAATTGAATTAGGGTTTGTTTATGCACAATTAATGTTTGATGATATGTCTACGTGAAAACTGCCCTGTCACAGTCGTGACTTTCTGAGTGACTTTTGGGCATCTTACAGATTGAACTGGGTTGAGGCCAAAGCTTAAAAGTTGTAGCCCTGTCTCTAAGCTTTGAAACGAGACCAAAATCGTAGCAATCCGAGATGTATAACTCAAGTTATGCCTTCTTGAGTGTGACCTGTGCAGAATGACTGTTTTGATGCAATATTACATTTGTGCATTTCATAAGTGCATTAAGTAAGAAACTTCAAGCATGAACCATCCTTATGCATTAATTGTGCATTGAGAAGTAGTTTGAGAAAGAGTAGAGAACTTTGTGAATGGGCTACTCTAAAATTAAAGAGAATGAG
>CM047908.1:22232410-22264805 GCA_026229545.1 Pistacia atlantica
TAACACACAACCAAAGCATATTCATATGAAAATAACACAATCAACACTTAACCTATTTAAAATCCAAACTACCATCAAAACCCTAACCCAAAATAGATTAGTTCATAGCTAAATCAATATTACAAAAACGTAAAACAGAAATAATCAAGTTCAGCATAATGAAACTGAGATAAAAGAAGAAATCTCCCCAAAAGATGAATCCTTTAGTTAGAATCGAGTCTTCTCCCTTAAACAAACCAAATTGCTCAAAGTTTTACTAAGAAAAATGCAAAAGTAGCTAACCCTAAAAAGATGAAGACCCCTGGGCAAAAAGCTAAGTTTTTCTTTTATACTTAATCCAAATAACCCAGCCAAAACATGCACGAAACGAAACTGTGCGTTTAACAAAACTGAAAATAATGACTGTTGTTGCGGCGAAGAGTGAAGTAGACATGTTCGTCCCTAGCTTACTTCGCCGCGGCGAAGACAATTCCTTTCAAGAAGCTTCGCCAGGGCGAAGCTTCTTGAAAAGTTTTGAAATTACAGAACTGCCACTCTGCTTGCTTCTTCGTTTGATTCTTCGATTCTCGGTGCTCTCCCTTGGGAACAAGCTTCATCGTGCTTTATCCTGCTCCGGAACTCTCCTATCTTCTGAGATCCGCTAATTTCTGAGTCAAAAATATCAAATTTTGTCCTTATTTGCTCAAAATGCCCATTTTAACCTGAAACACGAAAAGTAAAGAACTAAGCAATGATTTAGGTCAAAATGCACTAGAAAGTACCTGAAATCCGACAAAAAGGTCTAATGAAAACTGTATAATTCACGGATTATGTAACACCTACTTAAACTAGTACTATGCATGCAATTAACAATGGATAATTGGGCCCAAAAATTTCTTTTCATTAATATTCACATGTCTTTTATACACAAAAGTTACTGTTTACAAAAGTGCATTTCAAAAGACAAAATAGGGGAAACAGTGTAGCTATTGCTCCTCGCGCGCCGATGCCCCTCCAACCGAATCATCACCTAGAACCTGCATCCACAAAGGAAAATAACGGGGTGAGCACAAATAATGCTCAGTAAGTAAAACTCTCTAACAGTCTGTCCCCGTGTGTGACTCTTAATTCTTTCCTTTTCTAATTTTGTTTCTATTTCTGTTTCTAATAACATCATGGCCTCATCTTACCGGAGGTACGACCGAATGGCGTTCACATAGCACCATTTCACTCTCTATGGCTATCGGGTGGAATTCACACAGTACCAACCCGGTCTTAGTGACTACCGAGTGAGGATAACAAAGCACCAACTCGGTTCCTCCTAACTATCGGGTGGAGATCACCTAGCACCTACCCGTTTCTCATGAATTTTGGGTAATGATCACCAAGCATTTACCCGTCTCTAGTCACTATCGGGTGATGATCACAAAGCATCAACCCGTTTCTACTAGCCATTGGATGATGATCACAAAGCATCATCCTACATATCTCTTAATTAATCGGGTAGTGGTCACAAAGCATCTACCCTTTTTCTATTACTCATTGGGTGACGATCACAAAGCATCGACCCATCTCTCTAAGGCTATTCGGATGATGATCACAAAGCATCCATCCGATTCCCATAACGGTCGGGTGATGATCACCAAGCATCATCCCAACTATACTACTCTTCTAACTCATTCTATTGTAGCATTTTTCAATGCTCTCTACCCTTAGAGTAATTTTACCCACTAAGCTCTCTACTCATAGGGTATTTCTATACACAAAGTTTTCTACTCTTTCTTAGGTCACTTTTCAATGCATATAACAATGCACATGGATGATTCATCTCTACTAATGCACTTGTGAAATGCCAACATGCAATGTTGTAAGAATTAAGGTTCATTACTACCACTCAACCTCTATTAGGCATTTCATCAAACAACTCATGTGCACTATAAAACTATCTCATAGCCATGAATCTAAAACTTTTCCTAACCATCCAAAATGGGGAAAAACCCCTTCACAAAGCCACAAAGCCTGCCATAGAAAACACTTCCAAAAAGGGGATTCATAATACCCCTTAAATTTCATCTCAACTACCTTGCCAAACCAACACTCATTTCTCAAATTTGCAAGGTAAGAACATTCACAAAGCATAGAAATTTCCATTTAATACTCCATACATGGCATATTACATGCACATCACATACATACATCATTTCTATCAAAACCCTAATCAAGAAATTTCATGAATCTCAACTTGGGTTGGGTTTTACTTACTTGCTATGGAGAGACTTCACCAATCTTCTTCCTTTCACTTGTTTAGCTTGATAACTCCTCAAATCTTAGGAAGCCTTAGGTTGCTTTTCTACCCCAAAATCACTTCAAAAACCCTTGAAAATCCTTGATCAAAAGAAAAGAGAAATTGAGAGGAGAAGAATGAAGAGTCACGTTTTTGAGAAGAAGAAATGAAGGGTTCTTTGATTCTAATTCCTTTTAATGAAATAAAAACACAATCATTCCCATTTTGCCCTTACTCTTCTTTGGAAATTCCATCCATATCCTTTGATTCATTACAAACTCACCCCCATCTCAACATACTCTCCATGAAAAATCCTTACAATTCACTCCCCACTTTTCCTACTAATTAGGGGTAGAAAGGTCAAATTGCCCTTGGGGAAGAAAATATCTAAAACTCAACCAACATAAAAATCGGCCCGTCGCCGCGGCGAAACTGTCCAGAGAGTTTCGCCCTTGGTCTCAACACATCTTCGCCCCGGCGAAGCTTGGTTCACTAAGGTTCTTCTATTTTCAACCAATTTCAGGGCAACATTCAACATAACGCTCAAACAAACAAATATAACAAAAAAACCAACTCGATTAAGGGCGAAAGAGGAAACAATAACAACGTACCTCAAGTGGGGCGTTACAGATTATCAACTACCCACAGAGGACCGTTTAATTTTTATTCGTGATTTTTACTCAACTGTTCAAACTTTTCCTTTTTAGAGTTTTTCTGAAGATCAACTACAGATGAGATGCTTTTCATATGCGCTGAAGGATGCAACAAAGAGATGGTTCATGTCTTTGACCCTAGCTTCACTTACAGTCGGGGATGTAGTCTATAATAAATTTATAAGTAAATTATATTCTTACGCGAAGACTGCTGAATTGAGAGGTGAGATTGCTACCTTTACGCAAATAGAAGGTGAGCCGTTCCATAAGGCTTGGGAACGTTTTAAACTGCATGCTTTTAGTTCAATGTCCCCACCATAGATACCCTTTAGAATTGTTAAATCAATGTTTCTATAATGGATTGACATAGGCTTGCCAAGCCATAGTTGATAATGCTGTAGGTGGTGGCACGGAAGAAAAGACTACACAAGAGACATATGGTTGTATGAAATGCTTAGAGCCAATTTGCAATACAAAAGTGCTAGAGGAAGGTCAAAAGGGATGTATGAAGTAAATACTAACACTGAGTTGGCAATGCAAGTTTCAAAGTTGACCAAGTAGATGAAGACTATGTGCAACATGATGATGGGACAAGGGCAAAGTAGCTCCAACGAGGTATGTGCTATTTGTGGTAATCTTGGTCATGCAACTAACATTTGTCGTTCCAGTGAAAATTTTCCAAAGTTTGTAGAATAGGCTAATGTGATGAATTCCTACAACCAAAGGCCTAATAATCCTTTTTCAAACACTTACAATCCTGGTTGGGGGAATCATCCCAATTTTTCTTGGAGAAACAATCAGCAACATACGAGCTCTGACAATAACAATCGACAAAGGAAGCCTTACTTGGAGGAGACATTGAATAACTTTATTCAAGTGTGTCAAAAGAACAATCAGAACTTCGAACAAATATTCCAATAGCAAGGTAACGCCCACATCAAGGTACACAGCTTTATTTATGCCCCGATACCCTTTGTTGAATTTTGTTAAAGTTATCTTGAACAAGTGTGAAGGAAATTCTTTAAAATGTTATTAGGGGTAAAATGGTCATTCCACTCATAATTAGATGAAAGAGTGGGGAATGAAAAGAAGTAGAATAACATAGAGAAGTTAATAAAAATGAAGGCATTCTTGTAATTGACTAAAGGACATAGATGGCATTTTTAGAAAGTGAAGGGTCAAATGGGAAACTATATATATTATTATGTAGTAATAAGAGTTCAAGAGTTGAAACCCTAGCCACTCCACCCATTGTTACGCCACCTTCACCCCAAATTCTCTCAAATTTCTTCACTAAATTTCCAAGGAAATTCATAGGATTTTGGCTAGATTTTGATATATTTTCAATCCTAAGCATTCAAAGGTAAGATTCTTGCACCAAGATGTGAGATTAAATTTTAAAGTTTTGAATTCTTATGGTTTTATATGCTTAGGGTTTAAGAGGAAGGAGAATTCTACCAAAGAGAGATTATATTGTTGGAATTGCTCAAATTCAAGGTAAGTAAATCCAACTTTAGCTTTGATTGAATAAATACTTGTGTAAAGAAATTTCTTATATGTTGTATGTGTGTTTGGATGATGAGAATTATGGATTGAAATTGAGGTTGTTTGATTTGTGAATCTTATGGCCATGAGAAGTGATGTATTTGTATGTGTTGAGTTGATGAAATATGAAAGAATGGATGTGGAAGGGTGGAAGGTGAAATTTGGCTAGGGTGGTTGTTGGTCTTAGGGAGTTTTTGCTCTAATTTGGTGGCTTGAGAAATATGTGGAAGTGTAACCGATTTAGGGTTTGCATGTGCATGTAAGGTGTTTGATGAAATTTCAAAGAAAGTGCATATATATGAGTATGTTAGATTATTACTTTGTTATGGAAATGTTGTTGGTAGAGAATACTAGTTCCATAATGATATCTTTATATGCCATACTGCATTCTTACATTTGAGCATTTTCATTTAGAAAGAATAACAAAGAATGAGCATATTTACATGCACATATACATGTATGAGAACATTAAAGAAAAAAGAGAAAGAAAGAAAAGAAATTAATTTTAGAATCATTATCTAAAGAACATAATTAAAGAATACCCCAAATCTGAAATTTTATTTAAAGAAATATAAAAAGATAAGAGAAGAGAAGAGAAAGTTGTTGCGATGGGGAACCCGTGAGTGACAGAGAAGAAGAATATCCCCACATGCACGCCGCCTTTAGTGAGCGGCCTAAGAATAAGAAAGAAGAATTTGTATAGTCCATAAGAAGTGCATGTGGATGAGGATTGTACCCAAGAAAGAATTTGAGAATACACTCACACGGCTAGGGTTCCGAATCCATGCCTCAACCGAGTCCGATCGACAAAGAAAGAACAGAAAAGAAAAGTAAGAAAAGAAAGAAAGACTAGAAAAGCAAGAAAGAATAGAAAATAAGAGAAACAGAAAAGAAAGAAGAGAAACAAAAAAGAGAGAATTGAAATAGAAGAAGAAAAAACAAAAAAAGAAAGAAACACATAAAAAGAAAGAAAACAGAAAACAAAATGAGGAATAGAAAACAGAAAAACAGAAAAAAAAAATGCATTGCATAGAAAAAGTTTATGCATTTGTGCATATGCATCATGCCATTTCTACTACCCTGAGTTAGTTTCCCTATTTGTGCTTACATATCGGTAAGTGAGAAACTAGAATCTTAGAAAGAGCAGAGAAGAATTGAGAAGTTTGGTGTAAGAAAAGAAAATCCAGGATTTGAGTAAGGGAGAAAGAATAGAAGTATTATGGGTTTACTTACTGAGCAATTAGTGCTCACTTTGTTGATTTCACTGTTTTTGCAGGTAATAGATGAGATGCGGTCGGGAGGAACATCAAGTTGCGGAGGAGAATGGCACCATTGTTCGAAATTACTTTGTACTTATTTTTGTGACTTTATTACTTGATGTAGAGATTTGTATATAAAGTCAAATTTATTTTGGGCCTACTATTACATTCTTATATACGTATATATTTTCTATAACATGTTAGTGAGTTTTACTTATATTTTTCCAAAGAACTACTAGCTAGACAGAATATTACAAGCAAGAGGCATCCATTAGGAAGTTAGCGGTTCAAATAGGACAAATAGCAGAGGCAGTGCAGGGACATGTACCTGGAAAATTACCAAGCCAACCTGAGCAAGTGAAGGTAGCCACAATTCTAAGGAGTAGTAAGGTAATTAATAAGGAGATTAATTCTAAAACTAATGAGCCTTCAATTGACCATGCAAGGAAAGATAAAGCTGAGGAGAAGCTACTGAGTGCATCCATTCAGAGTGAAAATATTGACTCTACATATGTTCCACCCAAGCCTTATGTTCCACCTGTGCCTTTCCTAAGCCGATTGAATAGAAGCAAATAGGATAAGTCGTTTTATGATGTTTATGATACTTTGTCTAAAGTTAATATTAACTTACTCTTGCTTGATATGATTAGGAATATGCTTGCTTATGCTAAATTTTCCAAAGAGCTGAACACTCGAAAGCATAAGTATGAGCCTAATGAGAAGGTAATGGTTTCTGAGACAGTGAGTGCAATGCTTCAATGCAAATTGCCACCCAAATTGAAGGATCCTAGGAGTTTTATTATCAATGTCACTGCTGGTAATAAACAAAAGGAAAGAACAATGTTGGACCTGGGTGCGAGTATCAACTTGATGCCATTCTCAATCCATAAGCAGATGGGATTGGGAGAGCCAAAGCCTATAACAATGACATTGCAATTAGTCGACCGTTCAGTAAAGTATCCAAGAGGTATTGTTGAGGATATTTTAGTTCAAGTTGATAAACTCATTGTGCTTGCAGATTTGTATTGTTAGATATGGTGATGACGTCAAACCCTAGTAGCAAGTTGCCGGTTTTGCTTGGACGTCCTTTCATGGCCATAACAAAGACAATCATCGATGTGCAGAATGGAAAACTAAAGATGGCAGATCTCAATCAAACTATTGAATTTTTAATTTTCAAGTCTTTATCTTTACCTTCAGAAACTAATGATTGTTTTCTTGTAGATTCTCTAGATTCTATAATTTTTTTCAAGTTTTTTGCAGGGATAGATGGAAGATAAATTGGAGTTGGCTTTGACAGTAGAATATGATGAGCTTATTGATGAAGAGGCTAAGTAGTACTTAGATTTGTTGGATAGCGCAATTTCTAAGATGTTTAATGAATAATTAAGGACGGCTATAGAACAAGTAGATGTTGTTAGAGTAAGTGCCCTATAGCCAACCAATTATTGTAGAATTGATTCTTTACAATAATATTTATTAATCAATAAAAGGAAATTTTCTTCTATATCATGTAAATCATAATTGCGTGTATTGACATATGTCCTTAGAATGGTAGAAACCATGACGAGGGTATCAAGTGTTTCAAATCTTGATAGTGAGAACCCTATGATCACATATGGTGGCCATTCTAGAAATGTCGGTAGTCCCAATATTATTCTGACCAAAGACACATATAATACAGTAAGGCTATCATAGTGTTGAACGACCCTATTGAAAGATAGTGACTGATCTCACTTGTCAAGGTTGTTTGCTAACAACCTGGTACGACACATGGGTGCTTGCTATAGGCAAGTTTACTAGACAGACCCACCAAAGGATTCCATATAGATGGTAACCCTAGTGTCTACGGAATAAATCCTCTAACGAATGGTGGTGCATGTGATCCTTAGACTTGAGATCACTGGAGCACCTTATGCACCGATTGGTGTAGTTTGACACCAGCCTAACGTAGTTCTATCCAGTGCTATCAATATGGTAGTGATTGGCTGCATTGAGAAGCGTATCAAGACTATGGTGGATCAACAAAGGATTCATCACTCCTAGGTATGGGAGAAGTTATCTCACTGCGCAATTCAGTGAATGGCAATAACACTAAAGCTGTGGCCATAGTGGGATTGAGTTATTGCTCAATCCAAATTATTATTCCGGTCATTGGTCTAATAACTGAATACAAAGATATCAAAGATAACTGAGGTTGACACTATTTTTGTACCTCAGCCTCGATGAGATAATAGACGATGAAAGGATTAGTTTGCACGGTAACCATATCGTTGATAGACAAGCTATTTTGCTGAATCTGAATCTATCAGGTGGCCATGATGCCTTGCTAGAGGCCAATCTTGGCCTGTGTTTAGTGAGACAATTGATTGGTGTCGATCGCGAGACTACTCACTACCGATATGATGAGGAGCCTTTGGGTCACACACATAGAAGACAAATTAAGGATGAATTGGTGAGAAAGGGTATTTTCGTCATTTGTGACGAAAGGGTATTTTCGTCATTTATGATGGAAAAATATATTTTCATCTTTTGACATGAAAGGGTATTTTGGTAATCTCACAGTGCAATTAAATTTGCTGAGGTCATTGCCTATATTTAATTTCATATTGAAATTAAAATTAGTGAGATTATGTATTTAAATATATTCATATATTTAAATATTATATATATATATATATATATATATATATATATATATATATATATATATATATTATTTAATATTAATAGTTGATGATATTAATAAAGATAATATATGAATATGAAAATCATATTTGAATTTGAATAAGATGTCATGTGGATTATTACCTTGTTTGGTAATGAGGATTTACTATTCTAGTCATGGAATAAATTTATTCCTAACTAGATTAGGGTTTTAATTTTTGTTGCATATAAAAAGGCAACTTAAAAAATTAAAATAAAAAGGGAGAACACATTAAACAAATCCAAGCCACTCACCTCGGTCTCTCTCATGTTTTTCACTTGGTGGAGAAGAGAATTTTTCTTGAAGAAAAATTCTGCATCCTTTTCGCTTGTGTGTCTTGCTAGCACTTGAGACCGCAATTCGATCACCATCTTGTCTTCGTTTGGATACCGAGAGTTCACTCTTATCTTAGAGTTGGAGCGATTTGTATCGATTGAAGGAGCCTCCAAACGCTGGTATGAAATCTGGAAATTTTATTCATATGTAAATAACGTAAATCAGGTATAAGGTTCTTGGGTTCAATGTTGTTGTTGGGGATTTTATTTTTTGTTTTCCACCGCATAAACCCCATCACAACTAACAGGTATCGAGCCTTCCTTATACCTTTTACGTTGTTATTCGACGTTTGGTTGAATTGATTTCGATATGTATCGATTATGTTATTGCATGATGTGAAAAACTTTTTTTTTTTTTTTGTTAAAAATCTCCTGCGGCTGATGTGTTGCTAATCAGTTAATGTAACATCTACTGAAAACTGTACAATGCATGCATAATAACAATAGAAAAGTTGGGCCCAAAGTTTTCTTTTCATTACAATTCATGTGTCTTTTATACATAAATAGTACTGTTTACAAAAATGTATTTGAAAAGACAAAACAGGGGAAACAGTGTAGCTATTCCTCATTGCTTGCCGACGCCCCTCCGACCGCAACATCACCTAAAACCTGCATCCACAAAGGAAAATAACGGGGTGAGCACAAAATAATGCTCAGTAAGTAAAACTCTCTATCTGTCTGTCCCCGTATGAATAACTCTTAACTCTTTCCTTATGCTATTTCTGATTCTATTTCTGTTTCTAATAACATCATGGCCTCATCTTACCGGAGGTACGGCCGGATGGCGTTCACACGGCACCATCTCACTCTCTATGGCTATCGGGTGGAATTCACACAGTACCAACCCGTTCTTAGTGACTACCGAGTGAGGATCACAAAGCACCAACTCGGTTCTTTCTAACTATCGGGTGGAGATCACCTAGCACCTACCCGTTCCTCATGAATTTTGGGTAACGATCACCAAGCATTTACCCGTCTCTAGTCACTATTGGGTGATGATCACAAAGCATCAACCCGCTTCTACTAGCCGTTGGATGATGATCACAAAGCATCAACCTACATATCTCTTAACTAATCGGGTAGTGATCACAAAGCATCTACCCATTCCTATTACTCATTGGGTGACGATCACTAAGCATCGACCCATCTCTCTAATGCTATTCGGATGATGATCACAAAGCATCAATCCGATTCCCTATACGCTGGGTGATGATCACAAAGCATCATCCCAACTATACCACTCTTCTAACTCATTCTATGGTAGCATTTTTCAATGCTCTCTACCCTTAGAGTAATTTTACCCACTAAGCTCTCTACTCATAGGGTATTTCTATACACAAAGTTTCCTACTCTTTCTTAGGTCACTTGTTAATGCACATAACAATGCACATGGATGATTCATCTCTACTAATGCATTTGTGAAATGCCAACATGCAATGTTGCAAGAATTAAGGTTCATTACTCACACTCAAACCTCTATTAGGCATTTCATCAAACAACTCATGTGCACTATAAAACTCTATCATGGCCATGAATCTAAAACTTTTCTTAACCATCCAAAATGGGGAAAAACCCCTTCACAAAGTCATAATAACCTGTCAAACAAAACACTTCCAAAAAGGGTTCCATAACACCCCTTCAAATCCATCTCAACTACCTTGTCAATCCAACAACCCATTTCTCATATTTGCAAAGTAGTAACATTCACAAAGCATAGAAATCTCTATTTAATCTTTCATACATGCCATATCACATGTATATCACATACATACATCATTTCTATCAAAACCCTAATCAAGAAATTTCATAAATCTCAACTTGGGTTGGGTTTTACTTACCTTGTTATGGAGAGACTTCACCAAATCTTCTTTTCACTTGGTTTGCTTGACTATTCTCTCTACTCTTAACCAAAAGAATGAAAACCCTCAAAAACCAAAATGAACTAAAATCCACAAATCACACAACTTAAGGAGAAATCCTTACCTTAGGAAGCCTTAGGTTGCTTTTTTCTACCCCAAATCACTTCAAAATCCCTTGGAAATCCTTGATCAAAAGAAAAGAGAAGTTGAGAGGAGGAGAATGAAGAGTTGCGTTTGAGAAGAAGAGAAATGAGGGGTTTCTTTGATTCTAATTCCTTTTAATGAAATATAAACACACTCATTCCCATTTTGCCCTTATTCTTCTATGGAAATTCCATCCATATCCTTTGATTCATTACAAACTCACCCCCATATCAACATATTCTCCATGAAAAAATCCTTACAATTCACTCCCCACTTTTCCTGCTAATTAGGGGTAGAATGGTCAAATAGCCCTTGGGGAAGAAAATATCTAAAACTCACTTAACATTTTATTCGGCCCGTCGCCGCGGCGAAGAAACCTTTGTCGCCGCGGGAGTGTCAGAGTTTCACCCTTGGTTTCAACGCATCTTCGCCGCGGCGAAGGATTCTTCGCCCCTGAAGCTTGGTACACTCAAATTCTTCTATTTTCAACCAATTTCAGGGCAAACATTCAACGTAACATTCATTCAAACAATATTACTAAAACCAACTCAAAAGAGAGCGAAAGAGGAAATAATAACAACGTACCTCAGGTGGGGCGTTACAGTTAATTTTTTGCATCTTTTTTGGGGGATCAAAATCAAATAAAACTTGATTCCAATCAGAGGAGGATGCTGCCTTGTAGGGTGGCATGTTGCTGCTGTGTGCTACCGTGCTGACAACAAGCAAGCAAGAGCAAGAGTGAGCAAGCGTCGGCGCTGCTTCCACGATTGCATGCGATAGCGCGCAAAGCGATCTGTTACGGGATTCCGTGCATGGAGGAGTGCTGGCCACATGGTCCAGCATGTGGCCTTGGCTGTGCCGCAACGACATAGCGGCGCCTTATGTGACTACACCAAGGTTCTTTGCCACACACAGCGTGGCGCATGTGAATGCGCCATTACGTCCCTCTTGATTGGCTGCTGTTTTGGGGCTGCCCCATGGTGGCCAAGTGCTCCCAGCACTTGACCTCAGTTGGTACTTGGTTTTTCAGCTAAGGGCCTTTGATCTGGTGCGTTAAACGTGCACCAAATCTGATTTTTTGACTAGCCCACGTAAAGATGCAATGGGCAGAATTTTGGGCGTGATCGCATTGTTGTGTGATATTTTTAATCAATAATTTTCTAAAAAATGTTGCTGCATGTTAGAAACATTCTGGAGGCCCAATTGAGTGATCCCCAATAACAAGGGACTAAAATGAAAATTTTAAAACTTGTTGGACTTAAATACAACATTGCTAAAATTCAAGGAGTAACTTGTAATTTATCAACCTATTCAAAATTAAATTTTGATTGTATATGCATGATTCTTGTTTGTGAATATGCATGGTGCTTGGTGCATAAGCCTACGAACCTAGTTTAATTGTTTTGGGATATGTAATTTAAAATAGGGTCTCATGTGCCTGCCTTTCTCTAAACCTCCAATGTAACTTCTTTCTCTCATCTCACTCCCCTCGAATGTAACTCGAGGTTTCTTTTCAATAGTATAAAGTGTAATTTTATTTTTAAAGTTGTGTAATGTTTGAGAAGAAGAAGCGATGGAAGGGGAGGAGGCGAAATTACTTGAAGAATCCATTTCCTTTTAAACTTAGGTTGACCTACCGATTCCTCTTGACTTGAGGAAATCGGTTTTAGTTAAGGCTATGCACCAACACGTTTATCTTACACTTAGTATGCATGCTAAGGGTGTATGTTATGACTATAACATGCTAAGAAAGATAAAATTGGTGAGACATAAAATAAAATAAAAACCCCCAACTAAAGTATATTAACTCAAAATTGAAATGCTTTCCATCACCATGTCTTTAATCAAACCACTTGTTCATTGGAACCTTGTTCACCAATATGAAGGGTACACTTCTACCAAAGTGGGAGGTTAAAGTTCATTGATTTTTTCATTAATGGTGATGGGTTGACTTAAAATGATGTGTTTTGCTTGTTCGCCAAAGCGATGGTTGATAAACATGTTGTAGGCATAGTAGAGAAGTACACTTGTTATGTGTACGTGGCAGCATGTAGTGTCCACTCTACGGATACTGAGAATCACACTTGAGGACAATGGCTTTGGTCATCGTATTGTATGATTGGCTTGTTGGCTTGTTTCACATTTGAGGTTGGTAATGGGATCTATCAACTGATGTGGATTAAGTTTGTTGGCCTACCTAATCAACCCATTTTGGCTTGTTCGCCAAAGCGAAGGTTTGAAATGGGCTAGATGGGATCTCAGTCCACTAGGAAAGCGAACGGGCTTTCTCGAGTTAATAGTGAGGGCTATTGGCTTAAGGAAAATAGTGGGAGCATTTTTAATAAAAAGCCTTATTAAATAATAATAATAAACATTGTAATAACCTTTACTTATTCTACACTTATAGATTTACTTAAAAATTAAGCAATATGATCCCATCATCACTGTGACAAATCATCAAACTGGGAGACAAATGGAATGGTGAGAATTTCATTGACTGGTATAGAAGCATAAAAAATATACTTCAGTCAAGCGATAGATTATACACCATTGAGCAGGCTTTGTCACCAGAGCCTGCTAATAGTTCTATCCATCAGGCTGGGTATGTTTATATGAAGCATACACATGATGCAAAAGCAGAAATGACAAAATACATTGTGCTTGCATCAATGACACCATTATTGCGACAACAGTGCCAGAAAATGGACTTAGCTTCAATTCTTCATTTTCTTCAAAGAAATGAGAAGAATATGGTGTCTCGGTCATTATTCAGATGCAAGATGGAAAAGGTACCAAAATTGGCGATCATATACTCAAGTTGATTGAGTATATGAATAAGCTTGAGATTTTGGGATGTAGACTTAATGAGGGTTTAGCAATAAACCTAATATTATAGTCTTTGCCAGATTCTTACTCTCAATTTGTCTATGACTTCATTGAGGATGATAAGAAGAATACCCTTTCTGAGCTTCTAGATAACTTAAAGGCTACTGAGTGAGGCATGAAAATGTTAGAAACATTAACGTTGGTTGAAGCCAACTCAAGTGAGAAGGAAAAGGCTTAGAAGTTGTTGGAAGAAACTGTTGTAGATAAGAAGGGCGTTTGTCCTCAATGTGGGAATCCCAACCACTAGAGGAAACATTGTAAGACCTTCCTAGCAAAAACGAAGAAGAATGTTACTTCTTCGTTAGGTACATTCTGGATTGAGATTAACTTCTCCCGTCAACATCTTGCGTCATTGACACAGGATGTGGTACTCATATTTGTTCTGATGTATAGGAACTACGACATAGTAGATTGCTCGCCGAGGGAGAGGTGGACCTATCAGTTGGAAATGGAGCACATGTTGTTGCATTAGCTGTAGGATCTTATCATCTGATTTTGCCTACGGGCTTGTTACTTGGAAGTTGTGGATTATTATGATTTTTCCTTCGTTTCTAGAAATAATATTTCTATGTCCACTTTGGACTAGTGAGAATATTGCTTTACTAATGGATTCTTGTCCTTTAGTATAAATAATATTCATTATGGAACTAATAATATGTTCTTAAATAAATAATAAGGATATTCTCAAAATAACAACTATGTCAAGTATGGCAAGTTGATTTAAACATACCTGAAGGAATGTGGAATAGTATCACAACTCACCCCTCCGTATACACCCCAGCACAATGGAGTTTCTGAAAGGAGGAATAGCACCTTGCTTGATATGGTTAGGTGCATGATGAGTTTTAGGGATCTACCTACATCATTCTGGAGTTATGCCTTAGAGATTGTGACTCATGTATTGAACCGTGTGCCGTCAAAATCTATTGATAAGACTATATTTGAACTATAGAGTGGACGAAAGCCCAACTTGTCTTATCTAAGGATTTGGGGTTGTGAAGCTTATGTCAAGAAATTGACTTCGAACAAGCTGGGCCCAAAATCCTGTAAGTGTATATTTGTGGGGTATTTGAAGGAGACCAAATGATACTATTTCTATCACTTAGAAGAGCGAAAATTTTTTGTCGCTTATACTGATGTCTTCCTAGAAAAGGAATTTTTCTTGAGAAGTACTAGTGGGAGAAAAGTAGAACTCGATGAAGTTTTAGAACCATAAGATACATTAGACCAAGTACGGGAAGATGTGCCACAAGAGGTGGTTGAACATCGTGAGGAGGTTGCTCCACAATCCGTGGATCAAAGTGAACCACCTTAAGTAGCATAAGAGCTACGTAGGTTTGGGAGAGTACATTATGAGCCTAAGAGATATGGTTTTCTCATGATTCAACATTGTGATGTACGGGTCTACCAAGACAATGAGCCCAGAACCTACGAAGACACTATATCGGATCCAAATTTCATTAAATGGCTTGAAGCCATGAAATCTGAGATGGACTTCATGTACCAAAACCAAGTATGGTCTTTGGTGGATCCACCTAAAGGGATAAAACCCATAGGGTGTAAATGGGTCTTCAAGAAGAAGCCTGGCATGGATGGCAAGGTGCATACTTATAAGGCATGACCGGTTACCAAAGGTTTCAAACAAATTCATGGTATTGACTATGAAGACACCTTTTTACCAATTGCCATGATTAAGTCCATCAGGATTATGCTTGCGATTGCTGCATATCATGACTATGAAATTTGGCAAATGGATGTCAAAACAGCTTTCCTGAATGGAAACCTTGAAGAGGATGTGTATATGACACAACCCGATGGCTTTATTCTTGATGGACAAGCTAATAAAGTATGCAAGTTGTAGAGGTCCATTTATGGACCCATGCAAGCTTCAAGGAGCTGGAACATTCGTTTTGATGAAGCTGTAAAGGAATTCGGTTTTATTAAGAATGAAGATGAGCCCTGTGTTTACAAAAAGGTAAGTGGGAGCGCAGTGGCATTCCTGGTGTTGTATGTCGACAACATACTTCTGATCGGGAATGATATACCGAACTTGTAGTTGGTAAAGACTTGGTTATCCAACTGCTTCTCCATGAAGGACTTAGGAGAAATAGCCTACATCCTCGGAATAAAGATCTACCATGATAAATCACGTAGGTTGCTTGGCCTAAGTCAGGGTACATACATTCATAAATTACTGAAGAGATTTAGTATGGAAGAATCCAAGAAAGGATTTCTTCCAATGCCACATGGTGTCTATTTCCCTAAGGATATGTATCCTACAACCCACGATGAGAGAGATAGAATGAAGAAGATCCCATATGCGTCAGCAATTGAATCCATCATGTATGCCATGTTGTGTACTCGGATTGATGTCTCATGTGCATTGAGCACTTGTAGTAGATATCAATCGGATCTAGGTGAGCATTACTGGATAGTTGTCAAGAACATCTTTAAGTACCTGAAGAGGACTAAGAACATGTTCTTGGTTTGTGGAGTGGAAGATGAGTTCACTGTAAGAGGATACAGTGATGCTAGTTTCCAAATGGATAATGATGATTTTCGCTTGCAATCCGGGTTTATATTTTGTCTCAATAGAGATGCAGTGAGCTAGAAGAGCTTGAAGCAAAGTACTGCAATGGATTTTACAACTGATGCTAAGTATATCGCATTCTCTATGTAGTCGTGTAGGCGGTTTGGATCAAGAAGTTCATTACTGAACTTGATATGGTTCCAAGCATTGCTGATCTAGTAAAGTTCCACTGTGACAACAATGGAGCTATTGTTGTGGCCAAGGAACCATGGTCTCACCAGTAATCCGAACACTTACTTAGTTGATTCAATCTGATCAAAGAAATCAATCAGAAAAGAGATGTTCAGATTTGCAAAATACCTACTAACCCATAGTTAAAGTTTCTGTTGTAGTACAAGCTTGATGGGCACTTATGGTCATTCGATGTTAAATACATGAATGATTGACTATAGTGCAAGTGGGAGATTGTTAGAATAGGTGCTAGGGCTATTCAACGAGGTGAGCCGCTCATGAGCCGACTGGCTCACTCGAGCTGACTCGTTACTAGCTTGTCTTGTCTGGAATCGAGCCAGCTTGGCTCGATTCATGAGAGAGCATGAGCCGAGTTTGAGCCTGCCTCAGCTCAACTCGTTAGGCTCACGAGTCGAGCTAGGCTTGAATTATTAGGGGCGTTTTAGGGGTTTTATTAAGTATAGGGGATTAAACTAAAATTTTAAAACAAAATGTTTGCAAAAATAACAAAGAACACCCCGATGTTACAATCCCTAAAAATGCGACTAAAATCCTTTCCCCTAAAACCAAAGCAAACCAAACCATTTTAGGCAAGTTGTTGGCATCGATTTGTCAATGAGTGCGGAAACAAGGAGAAAGAAAGAAAGAAAGAAAGAAAGAGAAAATAAGAAAAAAGAAGAAAGGAGGAAAGAAAGAGAAAATAGGAGAAACATGTGTCATTAGAGAGAGAGAAAAGAAGAGAAAGCAAAGAGTAATAAGTAACAAAAGAGAAGAGGAAGAGAATAACTTCAGAGTTGGTAGAGACTGGAGAGAGCAAGGGAAACAGGGAGAAAGAAAGGGAAAAAAAAAATGTGAGCCATTAGAGTCTGGAGAGAGAGAAAAGAAGAGAAACCAGATCAATAATAAATTAGAGGGGAAAAGAAGTGAAAGAGAAAGAATAATAAATGAGAGAAAGAAAATCTGCACCGAATTAAAAAAAATTGCATGCTTTTTCTTGGCTCGTGAGCTCTAACTCGCTCGTTAATTGGCTCAGCGAGCCAGCTCAAATCTCTTTCTTTCTTTACGAGTCGAGCCAAGTCAGGAAATTAAAGGCTTGAACTCAGCTCAAATTCTTCTTCTTTTTCACGAGTCGAGCTCGTTAAGCCAAAAACTCGGCTCGACTCGTTAACAGCCCTAGTAGGTGCCCTAGAGCCAATCAATTATTGTAGAATTGACTCTTTGTAATAATGTTTATTAATCAATAAAAGACAATTTTCTTCTATATCATGTAAATCACAATTGCGTGTATTGATATATGTCCTTCGAATGGTAGAACTGTGACGAGGGTATCAAGTGTTTCAAATCTTGATAGTGAGAACCCTATGGTCACATATGGTGGCTATTCTAGAAATGTCTGTAGCCCCATTATTATTCTGACCAAGGACATAGATAATACGGTAAGGCTATCATAGTGTTGAACAACCCTATCGAAAGTCGGTGACTAATCTCACTTATAAAGGTTGTTTGCCGACAATCTAGTGCGACACATGGGTGCTTGTTGTAGGCAAGTTCACTAGACAGACCCACCAAAGGATTCCATGTCGATGGTAACTCTAGTGTCTATGGAATAAATCCTCTAACGAATGGTGGTGCATGTGATCCTTAGACTTGAGATCATTGAAGCGCCTTATGCATCGATTGGTGTAGTTTGACACTAGTCTAACGTAGTACTATTCATAGTTATCAATACGGTAGTGATTGGCTATATTGAGAAGTGTATCAAGACTATAGTGGATCAACAAAGGATTCATCACTCTTGGAGTACGGGAGAAGTTATCTCACGGCGCAATTCAGTGAATGGCAATGACACTAAAGCTGTGGCCACAGTGAGATTGAGTTGTTGCTCAATCCAATTTATTATTCAGGTCATTGGTCCAATAACTGAATACAAAGATATCGAAGAGAAATGAGGTTGACACTATTTCTGTACCTCAGCCTCAATGAGATAACAGATGATGAAAGGATCGGTTTGCACAGTAACCATACCATTGATCGGCAAGCTGTTTCGTTGAATCCGAATCTATTGGGTGGACATGATGCCTTGCTAGAGGCCAATCTTGGTTTGTGTTTAGTGAGACGATTGATCGGTGTCAATTACGAGACTACTCACTGCCGATATGATGAGGAGCCTTCGGGTCACACACATAGAAGACAGATTAAGGATGAATTGGTGAGAAAAGGGTATTTTCGTCATTTGTGATGAAAGGGTATTTTCGTCATTTATGATGGAAAGGATATTTTCGTCTTTTGAGATGAAAGGGCATTTTGGTAATCTCACAGTGCAATTAAATTTGTTGAGGTCTTTGCCTATATTTAATTTCATATTGAAATTAAAATTATTGAGATTATGTATTTAAATATATTCATATATTTAAATATTATATATATATTATTTAATATTAATATTTGATGATATTAATATTAGTGAAGATAATATATATGAAATATAAAATTCATATTTGAATTTAAATATATATTCAATATTAATATTTGATGATATTAATAAAGATAATATATGAATATGAAAATCATATTTGAATTTGAATATGATGCCATGTGGATTATTGCCTTGTTTGATAATGAGGATTTACTATTCTAGTCATGGAATAAATTTATTCCTAACTAAATTAGGGTTTTAATTTTTGTTGCATATAAAAAGGCAACTTAAAATTAAAATAAAAAGGGAGAACACATTAAACAAATCCAAGCCACTCACCTCACTCTCTCTCACGTTTTTCACTTGGTAGAGAAGAGAATTTTTCTTGAAGAAAAATTATGCATCCTTTTTGCTTGTTGTCTTGCTAGCACTTGAGACCGCAAGTCGATCAGTATCCTGTCTTCGTGTGGATACTGAGAGTTCACTCTTATCTTAGAGTGGGAGTGATTCGTATCGATTGAAGGAGCCTCCAAACACTGGTATGAAATCTGGAAATTTTATATTCAATATCGTTTCATATGTAAATAACGTAAATCGAGTATAAGGTTCTTGGGTTCAATGTTGTTGTTGGGGATTTTTATTTTATTTTATTTTTTTTTTTGTTTTCCACTGCGCAAACCCCATGAGCGACTAACAGATGCTAAGCTAGTTTCTTCCACATAATTGCCACCTAAGCTTGAGTTGAAACCATGACCACCTACCTTTAAGTATGCATATTTAGGAGAAAATCAAACTCTTCCAGTGATTATAGCTTCAGATCTTACCTTAGAGAAAAGGAGAAATTACTTAGGGTGTTGAGTGAGCATAGAGCAGCCATGGGTTGGACAATAGTTGATATCACGGGAATTAGCCATACCATGTGCATGCATAGGATTTTGTTAGAGGAGGGAGCAAAATCATCTAGGGAGATTCAAAGGAGATTGAATCTGATAATCCGAGGATTATGCTAGTTTATTTAAGCTTTTAGGCCGGATTTTAGATACTCCTTTGTCTATTTTTGCCTGAATTGCTACTTAATTCCTTACATTTCGTGTTTCAGGTTAAAATGGAAATTTTGAGCGAATAAAGGCAGATTTGAAGGTTTTGGACTCAAAAGCAAGCGGAGGGCAATTCTGTAATTTCAGAATTCTTCAAGAAGCTTTGTCGTGGTGAAGGTTGTTCTTCGCAGCGGCGAAATGGGCCAGACACGCACCAGATTCAACTCCTTTGTAGTCGCAGAGAGATTCATACTTCGCCGTGGCAAAGTCTGCGTACTCCACTTTTTGTAAAACGTACAGTTTCGTTTTTAGGCTAAGTGGTAAGATTTTGGGTGAGGTATAAAAGAAATACTTAGTCTTTTTGTTAAGGGCGTTCGTGGAGAGAAAAAGAGCAGTTTTTACATTTTTTTAGATTGATTTTTGAGTGATTTTTGGATTAACAGAGTGTGAAGATTCGAGGTGAAATAAGTGGATTCATTAATTGGGAAGATTCTTTTCCTTTTCTCTTGTGTCCATGATGTTGAACTTGGGATTTTTCGTTTCTTTTAATTGTTTTATTGATTTAGCCATGAACTAACCTATTTTGGGTTATGGTTTTGATGTAGTTCGGATTCTAATGGGTTAGAGAGTTGATGATTATTAATTTCATATGATTTTGCTTTGATTGTGTGATTATTCTGTTTTTATTGTTTGTATGTGATGAACATGATGAGATTGAGAGATAATTCATGTTAAGCTTCTTGGGTAATCACCATTGTATTATTGGATGCTAGAGATAGATTCAAGAACCGATGAAACCAATTTAGGATTCTTGTGCTTAATGAGCTTAGATTTATTAAGTTTCATTTTGTTGGGTGCGGATGGTTAATAAGGAAGAGTAGGAAAACATAGCCTGCGAAGGTATGTTGGACACCTTAGAGAGTTCGATTTACAATCAATGCATGCGAATATGAATTTAGTTTAATTCTTTAGGTTTAACCCATAGAGTCCGAATGAAGTCAAAACCCTACCCGTTTATTTTGAATTGACTTTATCCCTTTTTAAATCTTGCTTTCATAATTTAATTTTAATTTAGTAAAATTTGTTTTAGTTATAATTTAAATTGTTCCCTTAAATCCGAAAGAATTCGATTGCTTCAACTTGAAAACGGTAGAAAACTTAGTGCTTAGCGACTAATCCTCATGGGAACGATACTCACTCATCACTCCATTACTTGTGCGACTAGTATACTTGCTACATATTGCATGCTGTCGGAAACACGCATCAGAATCCACATTTGAAAGAGGTGGTTAGGGATGAGGTGTTGAAATTACTTGACGCTAGGATTATTTATCCTATTTTTGATAGTAAGTGGGTGAGTCCAATCCATGTGGTATCTAAAAGGTCTGGCATTATAGTGGTAAGAAATTCTGATAATGAGTTAGTGCCAACTAGGATGACTATAGGTTGGAGGGTTTGTATCGATTATAGGTAGTTGAAGACTGCCAGAAAAAAGGATTATTTTCCTCTTCCTTTCATTGATCAAATGCTTGAGTGATTGGCTGGTCATTCTTAATATTGTTTCTTGATGGTTTTTTAGGTTACAATCAGATTCCTATTGCTCCAAGGGATCAAGAGAAGACGACATTCACATGTCCGTTTGGAAATTTTTCGTATAGGAGGATGCCATTTGGATTATGCAATGCCCCAGCCACATTTCAAAGGTGTTGATGTCCATTTTTTTGATATGATTGAAAAATTTATTGAGGCATTTATGGATGATTTTTCTGTGTTGGATCTTCATTTGATAACTGCCTTAGTAATTTAACCTTAGTCTTGAAAAGATGCATAGAAACAACTTAACTTTGAGTTGGGAGAAGAGCCATTTCATGGTAAAGCAAGGAACTATTTTAAGACATGTAGTTTCTAGTAAAGGTATTGAAGTAGATATGGCTAAAATTGATTTGATTGCTAAATTGCCGCCACCCACTTTTGTGAAAGGTGTGCATAGTTTTCTTGGTCATTCGGGTTTCTATAGGCGATTTATAAATGATTTTTCCAAAATTAGTAATCCTTTGTGTACCCCCTAGCTAAGGAAGCGACATTTGATTTAAATGATGAGTGCCTAAGGAAGCGACATTTGATTTAAATGATGAGTGCCTTAATGCTTTTAATACTTTGAAAGAAAAATTAACATCTACTCCTATTCTTATGTCACCTAATTGTTCGCTTCCATTTGAGTTGATGTGTGATGCTTTTGACTATGCTTTAGGTGCAATTTTGGGATAGCGTGTAGGTAAGCTACATCATGTTATTCATTATGCTAGTCAGACTTTGAATGATGCACAAATAAATTACTCCACCATTGAGAAAGAATTTTTGGCTGTAGTGTTTGCTTTAGAGAAATTTCGTTCTTTTTTTATAGGCTCTAAAGTAATTATTTATTGTGATCATGCTGCTTTGAAATATCTGTTGACTAAAAAGGATGCTAAGTCTAGGTTGATTAGATGGATATTATTATTGCAAGAATTTGATTTGATAATCAAGGATAAAAAGGGAGGCAAAAATGTGGTGGATGATCACTTGTCTTGTCTTGCAGAGACAATAGACCGTGAAGAACGTAATCAAGAAGGGGATTATCCCCTCAACGAAGCCTTTCCTAATCAACAACTCTTTTCCATCCATGGAAAAGAGCCCTAGTATGCTGATATTGTTAATTATCTTGCTAGTGGTATTATTAGACCTGATTTGACTTTTCAAGAAAAGAAGAGATTCTTATCCATGGTGAAGCTTTATTTTTGGGATGAGCCTTTTTTGTTCAAGCATTGTCCGGATCAGATAATAAGGTGTTGTGTTCCAGAAATTGAGCAGTAGAGTGTTTTAAAGCACAGTCATGAGCTACATCGTAGCCGGAGGGCACATTGGTGGAAAGAAAACAACACTTAAGGTATTGCAATCCGATTTTTATTGGCCAACATTGTTTAAAGATGCTTTTGCTTTTTGTGCTAGGTGTGATAAATGCCAAAGATCAGGCAATATAAGCAAGAGGAATGAGATGCCACTCACTACTAATTTGGTGGTGGAATTGTTCGATGTATGGGGTATAGTTTTCGTGGGTCCCTTTCCGAATTCATTTAGGTTATACTTACATACTTGTTTATGTAGATTATGTTTTTAAATGGATTGAGGCAGTTACCACAAAAACTAATGATAGTAAGGTTGTGCTTAGTTTTTTGAAGGATATGATTTTCACAAGGTATGGTACCCCTAGAGCTATTATTAGTGATGGGGGTAGTCATTGTTGTAATAAGTCTTTTGCAACTTTGTTGAAGAAGTACAACGTTACGGATAAAGTGGCAACTTCTTATCATCTTCGAACTTTCAAGCAAGTGGAAGTGAGTAATAAGCAGATAAAAGCAATTTTGGAGAGGACGGTGAGCATGTCTAGGAAGGATTGGGCATTGAAATTGAACGATGCTTTGTGGACTTAAGCTGCGTTTAAAACTCCAATTGGAATGAGTCCTTACACGCTAGTTTTTGGAAAGGCATGTCACTTACCAATGGAATTGGAGCATAGAGCATATTGGGTAATTAAGCAGTTAAATTTTGACATGGATAAAGTTGGAGAAATGAGGAAGATGCAATTAAATGAGTTGGAGGAGTTTAGGAATGAAGCGTATGAGAATGCAAAAATCTACCAAGAAAGAACAAAGCTCTACCACGACAATGCAATACAACACAAAGAATTCCAACCAGGTATGAATGTATTGTTTTATGACTCACGTTTGCGCCTTTTTCTAGGAAAATTGAAGTCTCGGTGGCTAGGACCATTCAAAGTGCATTAAGTGTTTCCTCATGGGGCAGTGGAGATAGAGAATTTAAAGAATGGAGGAAGATTCAAAGTGAATGGGCATCGCTTGAAGCCATACTTAGAAAGCCTTCCTCTAGTTGAAGTGGTGGACTACATGAATATGAGGGATCCATAGATCGTGCACTCCATCTAGCCTATACATTAAATAAAGTGTTTCTTGGGAGGCAACCCAAGTTCTCATTATTTTAATTTTTTATTTGTGTTTTATTTCAATATTTTTTTTTTTTCTCTTTTGCATTATTTATCATGCTATTTCTAACTTAAAGGTGTGTTTGTGTTGTTTTGCCAAAAAAGGGGGGTTGGAGCGAAAGATTTCGTGTTTGTGCCTAGGCATTCCTTCTTCTAGAATTTTAAACTTAAGGTTGCTATTTCTAACGTAAAGGTGTGTTTGTGTTGTTTTGCCAAAAAAAGAGGGGGAGGGGGGAGGTGAGGTGCAGAGCGAAAACTTTTGTGTTTGTGCCTAGGCATTCCTTCTTCTAGAATTTTAAACTTAAGGTTGCAGAAAATGTGACGTGGCATTGTGCTGTAGCATTTGGCATTGTGGAATTTTTACAAAATTCTTACACAAACAATGCCGTGGCATTATGCCGCAGCACACTCACGAAATAAAATTTCTGGGTTTTAAAACCGAACGGCCGCATCACTTCTCCTTCATCTTTCAACTCTCTTTCACTCGAACTTCCTTCCTTTTTCTCTGAACACCTCGATACCTGAATCAATCATCGTTCTAAGCACTTTTCTAACACAATTAATTCGTCTATTTTTTTTTTTTTGGGGGGCGCTAGGATTTACAACACAAAACTCGTGAATTCATCACTCGGTGGAGTTAGGGGTTGCGAATTGGGGAGTTTGACATTAAAGGAAAATTCGTGGGATTCTTGTGTGAGAGAGATTCAAACCAACACAAGTAAGCATCTTTACACTTCATTATGACGAATTGAGATTGTTTGTGGTTGAATTTGTCAAATTGTGTTATGGGTTTTGGTGCAACTTCGTGATTTTGAGAGATTATTGTGTGGATTTTGCAAAACTTTGATTGTGTGAAGCATTGGGTGATAGATTGGTGTTTAAAGTCGATAATTTCAATCTTATTTGAAACATTGGGGACAATGTAGATATTAGGTTGGGGGTGAGGGAATTGTCCTTTTTATTTTTTACTTTTTAGTTATGAATATGGGTAAGGTTTTTTTTTTTTTTTTTAAGTTTTTGCATGTCTTTAGGATTAAATTGTTTAGTTTTTCCGATCAATTTGTATGTCAATGATATGATGATAATTGTGATAACATGTAATGTTTAGAAGACATTAAATGTTGCTTAATTTTAAGGGTAATTTTGAATAATTAGTTTCATCTAGCTTGAGACTTTCTTGCTATGTGGTATGATTTGGTTGGTTAGTCTTACGGCTTAAGTGATGGTTTTTATGTGTGAATTTTCATAGACATTTTATAGATCTCAACAAATGCTAAAACTCACTTGATAACTACTCGAGACGAAATCCTAGAATGTGTATTACTTAGGAAAGGATTTAGGCTATATTTAGATCGTTTGAGCCTTTCAAGCCAACACTTTATTTAAATTATCGTTAGTTACCCCTTTAAGCCATTATTAAACACATTTAGCCTTGAATTTCTTTCATATAACCCACATTAACCCACCATTATTTTGAGCCGAAAACACATTCCTACCATTTAATTTTAAGAGATTTAATCTAAGTACAAGATTGGTGAGAGCAATTAGAGAAGTGAGGGTGAAAGTTTGCGGAAATTGTCAACCTATTCCAAAATTTTTCAAAGTATAGGTTGGGGGATATGGAGTGCTTTTCAATCAAGGTGTGGGGTAGCCTTTTTAGCTTTCTTTACTTTCTTCCAAATGAAAAAAAAAAAAAAAAGAAGAAAGAAAAAAAAAACAGAACACTGCTATTGTAAAAATATTATGGCAATAGAAAAAAATGATAAAGAAAGAAAAGAGAGAAGAAGGAAAGAAAGAAAAAGGGAAACCTATAGAGAAACATTGCAAAGTGTGAATGATGCAATAAAAGTATTTGCGATGAAGGGTGGAAAAGTTGGGTGTCAAGGAGAATGCCCTAATGATTGCATATAAGTGTTTGAAAGAAATATGATTGGGTCTCTTATTTTTGCTTATTCTTTCCGTTCTTTCATAGCCGCATAACGTAGCCTAACGTTACAAGCTTAATAAAGACCTATTGATCCGAGATAGTGTGATCATTCTACATTAGTGGAGAGTAGTTTGAAAAGTGAGCCTATGGAATTTGATTATATTCATTAAATTTTATTGTTCAACTTTGAGATCAATTCTTTGTTTTTGAAGTTTGTGCATGCGATTATTCGGGTCTTGAGATTAACGGGTTTGCGGAACGATTGATTTATGAGAGTTGATAATGAAAATGAAATTGATTTTTGAGTTATCTTTGGGCTTGGGTGATGTTTAACTATTCTTTGTGTTATGTGTCGTATGCAATTTTTGAGATGAATGTATATCCGGAAACTAATGTTTTGTTTTGTTTTTTTGTTTGTTTTAATTTTTGACTCTAGGATAGGTTTAGTTTGGATATTTGTGGGTATCATCATTGGAAACCTTCACGAGACTATAACTTGTCCAACTAGGCTGCCTAGGGGTTTAAAGGCTTATTGCATATGCTAAATGCAATTGTGTCAACCTACAGAAGTGGTTTAGGTTAGGTAGGTTAGGTTACTTAGAACTAGATTATATTTAGATCTCTTCGGTTGCTAGGGACTAGCAAGAAGCTAGTTGGGGGTTGTGATGAGTGCTTGAAAGTACACTCATATTACTTAATTTCGGTACTTCTTTTGTTTTCTAGAATCACGGGTATATTTTATGAATTTTCAGGTATTTAGGTGTTGAAAAATGAGGATTTCAAGCATGCATGTTGCAAAGTAAAGAGACAGAATCATACATGAGTGAACATTTCAAGAATCGGAGCTCAAACAAAGAAGTTATGAATATTTAAAGATTGTTGCGGCAGAGGATTTTTGTGCCATGGTGTGAATGAACACGTTGTACTTAAATGGGCGTAACTTTAGCTACACAACTCCAATTGACTTGTTTCTGGTGGCATTTGAAATATACGAGATAACTCTATAATTTTTATGCTTATTTAGTGATCCAATTGAACTTAGAAGATGGTTAAAAATTGATCCTAAAGTTACGTTAGTGTATAGAAGACAAGCAGACATGGGTTCTGGAACATGCCTCAGTACTGCTACGATAACTTAAGCTAAAGACCTCAAATTTGGATGATTCTTGGACCATTGGAAATATGATTCAAATAGATACAATTAATATGTGTATGGCTTCATTAGATTCAGAAGTGTTCATGCTAAAAAATGGATGTCTTTCAGCGCACAATTTTCCAGCAGCAACTGTTAAGGAGAAACAGACGGATAATGGGAACTTTACAAAGCTACCATAAATTCCTCAATGCGAACTAGGAGCTGTTCCACATATTTTTTTTAAAGCTTTAGAAGTCTAGTTTATCTAGAATTTTATGTTTTGTTATTCCGAGTTTTGAAGATGAAGATATTCTAGTTTTAGTCCGAGAGGGTCAGCATAGGAATTCTAATTCTACAAGGACTCTACTTAAATTAATCCGAATTTTATTCTCCTATTTTGTACAGGATTTTCCCTATTACTTTCCGACAACCCTAGATCTATAAAAGAATGTCTTTAAGTATTTTTTAGGAAGACTTCAACTTTGAGAGAAGCAAGGAGAGGAGATCTTACCTAGGGTTTTTCATCTTTTCTCTTGTACTTCATGTTTTTGAAGGGTTTGAGATTTCATTTCCTTATGATCATGTGTAGCTAAATAATTTTCTAGGGATCCAATGTAACTTAACATGAAGGTTTTATGCTTTGATTAATTTTATTGTTCTATTGATTCAATATATTTCTAGTTTCATTCATTGCACTTAATTCGATCTTGATGTTTTGTATGAAATAAGTATGGTAAACATCATATGCTAACTTTGAAATACAAAACAATTGATTGTTTGAGACAAGGTAAAGTAAACATCATATGCAAACCTTGAATAGCTCTTTTGAATGATTGGATTGTGTTGAGGCAAACATCAGGCTAGATACAATTTGGTTCATATTTTTAGTACTTCTTATTCTTAATGGGTTCTTTATTTTTAGGCTTTAATAAACATCCTAGTGAGTTTAATGGTTAAGAATACTTGGTGAAACTCGAACATCAAACGGTAATATCATAATGATGGAAGACTGAACCCTAGGAATTGGATTGAGAAAACAATAAATTAGTTATTAGCAAAGAATCAGATTGTTATGGTGAAATCAAATACCTAGGTTTTTCTTGCATTGGTTTTCAGTTAATTTCTAATTGTGTTATTTAATTCAGTTGGTTAAGAATTTATTTTGCTTCCTTTAGTAATTAGTTTAATTTCTTCTTTTAGAATTTTGTTTATTTTATTTGTTTAATTAAGGCATAGTATATTAGGATTAATTGGTGCTTACAAATCTCAGTGGGAGCTTTTGCACACTATACTATGATATCAATTCATGCACTTGCGAGGAATTAAAATTGTTCACCATGACGCTGTATCAGATTTAGACTCCGTTAAATGGCTTGAGGCCATGAAATTCGAAATTGTAACGTCCCACTTGAGGTACGTTGTTATTGTTTCCTCTTTCGCCCTTAATCGAGTTGGGTTTTTGTTATATTTGTTTGTTTGAGCGTTATGTTGAATGTTGCCCTGAAATTGGTTGAAAATAGAAGAATCTTAGTGAACCAAGCTTCGCCGGGGCGAAGATGTGTTGAGACCAAGGGCGAAACTCTGACGAGCTGCCGCGGCGACAAAGGTTTCTTCGCCGCGGCGACGGGCCGATTTTTATGTTGGTTGAGTTTTAGATATTTTCTTCCCTAAGGGCAATTTGACCTTTCTACCCCTAATTAGTAGGAAAAGTGGGGAGTGAATTGTAAGGATTTTTCATGGAGAGTATGTTGAGATGGGGGTGAGTTTGTAATGAATCAAAGGATATGGATGGAATTTCCAAAGAAGAATAAGGGCAAAATGGGAATGAGTGTGTTATATTTCATTAAAAGGAATTAGAATCAAAGAAACCCTTCATTTCTCTTCTTCTCAAACGCAACTTCTCATTCTTCTCCTCCCAACTTCTCTTTTCTTTTGATCAAGGATTTCCAAGGGATTTTGAAGTGATTTGAGGTAGAGAAAACAACCTAAGGCTTCCTAAGGTAAGGATTTCTCCTTAAGTTGTGTGATTTGAAGATTTTAGTTCATTTTGGTTTTTGAGAGTTTTCATTCTTTTGGTTAAGAGTAGAGAGATTAGCCAAGAAAAACCAAGTGGAAAGAAGATTGGTGAAGTCTCTCCATAGCAAGTAAGTAAAACCCAACCCAAGTTGAGATTCATGAAATTTCTTGATTAGGGTTTTGATAGAAAGGATGTATGTATGTGATGTGCATGTAATATGCCATGTATGGAGTATTGAATGGAAATTTCTATGCTTTGTGAATGTTCTTACCTTGCAAATTTGAGAAATGGGTGTTGGTTTGGCAAGGTAGTAGAGATGGAATTTAAGGGGTTTTATGGAACCCTTTTTGGAAGTGTTTTCTATGGCAGGTTATTATGGCTTTGTGAAGGGGTTTTTCCCCATTTTGGATGGTTAGGAAAAGTTTTAGATTCATGGCTATGATATAGTTTTATAGTGCACATGAGTTGTTTGATGAAATGCCTAATAGAGGTTGAGTGTTAGTAATGAACCTTAATTCTTGCAACATTGCATGTTGGCATTTCACAAGTGCATTAGTAGAGATGAATCATCCATGTGCATTGTTATATGCATTGAAAAGTGACCTAAGAAAGAGTAGGAAACTTTGTGTATAGAAATACCCTATGAGTAGAGAGCTTAGTGGGTAAAATTACTCTAAGGGTAGAGAGCATTGAAAAATGCTACAATAGAATGAGTTAGAAGAGTAGTGTAGTTGGGATGATGCTTTGTGATCATCACCCGATCGTTATGGGAATCGGATTGATGCTTTGTGATCATCATCCGAATAGCCTTAGAGAGATGGGTCGATGCTTAGTGATCGTCACCCAATGAGTAATAGAAATGGGTAGATGCTTTGTGACCACTACCCGATTAGTTAAGAGATATGTAGGTTGATGCTTTGTGATCATCATCCAATGGCTAGTAGAAGCGGGGTGATGCTTTGTGATCATCACCCGATAGTGACTAGAGATGGGTAAATGCTTGGTGATCATTACCCAAAATTCAAGAGGAACGGGTAGGTGCTAGGTGATCTCCACCCGATAGTTAGGAGGAACCGAGTTGGTGCTTTGTGATCCTCACTCGGTAGTCACTAAGAAAGGGTTGGTACTGTGTGAATTCCACCCGATAGCCATAGAGTGAAATGGTGTGTGTGAACGCCATTCGGCCGTACTCCCAGGTAAGATGAGGCCATGATGTTATTAGAAACAGAAATAGAAACAGATTAGAAAAGGAAAGAATTGAGAGTCACACGCGGGGACAGACAGTTAGAGAGTTTTACTTACTGAGCATTATTTGTGCTCACCCCGTTATTTTCCTTTGTGGATGCAGGTTCTAGGTGATGTTGCGGTTGGAGGGGTGTCGGCGCGCGAGGAGCAATAGCTACACTGTTCCCCTATTTTGTCTTTGGAAATGCACTTTTGTAAACAGTAACTTTGTGTATAAAAGACATGTGATTTGTAATGAAAAGAAACATTTTGGGCCCAATTTTCCATTGTTAATTGCATGCATTGTACTAGTTTTCAGTAGGTGTTACAGAAATGGACTCTATGTACCAGAACCGAGTATGGACACTGATGGATTTACCCGATGGGATAAAACTCATAGGATGTAACTGGGTCTTCAAGAAGAAGACATACATGGAAGGTAACATGCATACCTATAAAGCACGGTGTTAGAGTAAGTGCACTAGAACTAATAATTTGTCTCTTGTAAACATTATTTATAATGAATAAAGGCATTGCTTATTTACAAACATCTATCCTATAGGATCTATTTATTGCTTATAAAGAAAATAGTATATGTCCCTAGAAAGGTTGACACCTATTACGAGGGAATTAAGTGTTATAAATCTTAATTGTGAGAATCCTATGAGCACATATGGTGGCCATTCTAAAACTATCGGTAGTCGTAGTATAAATTTGAGCTAGGATATAGATTATACGGAAAGACTATCATCACGTTGAACAACCCTATTGAAAGATAGTGACAAATCTCACATATCAAGCTTGTGAGCATCAGCCTAGTGCAACGCATGGGTGCTTGCTTGTGCAAGTCCCTAGACTAGCCCATAAGTGGTGTAACGCCCCACTTGAGGTACGTAGCTAAGTTATGGTGTATTGCTTGAATGTTTATTGTTTTGTTCTTATTTGGGTTGATATATTGTTAATATTGATTGACTCTTAGTTGAATTTTTGTTAAAGTTATTTTGAGAAAAATATAGAGAAAATACTTTAAACTTTCATTAGGGGTAAAATGGTCTTTTCACTCAAAATTAGTTGAAATTGTGGGGAGTGAAAAGAGATAGAATTTCATAGAAAATGCATTAAAAATGAGGGCATTATTATAAATTGACTAAGGGACATAGATAGAATTTTCAAGAAAGAGCAAGGGCAAAATGGGAAAGTGTGGTTATAAATTAAAGTATTAAGGGTTTGAAACCCTTTATTATTCTTCTCCACCGCCACACTCCTCCCCCAATTTCTCTCAAATTGTCATTCAATCCTCCAAGGATTTTAGGGCTTTTAAGTGGTTTTTCATAGGGTTTTGATTCTAGGCATTAAAAGGTAAGGATTCAAGCTCTTTATCTATGATTTATTTGTGTAAAGGTTGAGTTCTTATGAAGTTTATGCTTAGGGTTAAGAGAAGATTGGAATCCAACAAGAATAGAGAGCTTAGGAGAGACTACTCAAGCACAAGGTAAGTAAATTCCACTCAAAATCCAACTCAAGCTAAAATTTAAGAATTCAAGTGAGTATAGATTTCTTTTAAATATGCATATGTTGTGATTATTGAGAAATTGAGATGAGATTGATGATGAATTATGCTTGTTGTTGGATATATTTGAATATGAGAAGTATGTGTGATGGTTTGATGATGGGTTGAAATTGGAAGAATTAGAGAAATTTTTGTGGAGTGTGTTTGTCATGTAGGTATGTGATGCTACAAGAGAGTTTTTCTCTCATTTTGGATGGTTTGAGAACTAAATAGAATGATAATTGAATTAGGGTTTGTTTATGCACAATTAATGTTTGATGATATGTCTACGTGAAAACTACCCTGTCATAGTCGTGACTTTCTGAGTGACTTTTGGGCATTTTACAGATTGAACTGGGTTGAGGCCAAAGCTTAAAAGTTGTAGCCCTGTCTCTAAGCTTTGAAACGAGACCAAAATCGTAGCAATCTGAGATCTATAACTCAAGTTATGCCTTCTTGAGTGTGACCTGTGCAGAATGACTGTTTTGATGCAATATTACATTTGTGCATTTCATAAGTGCATTAAGTAAGAAACTTCAAGCATGAACCATCCTTATGCATTAATTGTGCATTGAGAAGTAGTTTGAGAAAGAGTAGAGAACTTTGTGAATGGGCTACTCTAAAATTAAAGAGAATGAG
>CM047908.1:22264905-22267405 GCA_026229545.1 Pistacia atlantica
TTTTCGTTTGAACAAGAGTGGATCTCCCTGGTATTCTCCGAGAGCTTAGACACCATAGGTCTTGCGTAGATAAGGAATTGGCAGTAACTAGTCCTTCTTACTTCATGCTTACTAGAATGTTTGGCTTTTGATTTTGATTGAGTTTCCGACCGAAGTACTTTTCCGACGAATGTGTGTAGCCTGATAGCTCATGGGTAGACCACCTTAGCAGGTGAGAAGTCCGGTTTAGTATCTAAAAATGAAAGAAGTCTACTCTGGTTGGGGCTACTGAAATGAAGCAAAAGCTGTTGACTCGACGAGGTTTGGATTCCTGAAGAGCACCCTGCACTCTACCTCAAAAAGGTAATAAAGCTTAATCTTAGTGGTTGGGTGGGTCGAGAAGACGACCTAGTACCACATTTCTCGAAGGAAACAAGGAAGACGGAAGCTCTCCTTACCTGGGCAGTTTGAATGGACAGAAAGGATTTTTCTTGAAGCTGACTAATAGAGAAAATCCTTCTTTTCTTTGTTCGTTCACCTAATTTACACCTTAATTAAAAGAAAAAGAAAAACGTCACGATAGGTCCCTTCAAATGCAAAAGATAGGCCGTTTATTGAAACTGGAATTCTATAAGTATAGTAGGCAAGGAAGGACTTATCTGAAAGGAAGGTAACGGCTGGCCTGGCACATAGGGACATCGGTTTAAGCTCCCTCAATGGGTAGCTCATCTCATTGGCTAGCTAGCTCATATGGAATAGGTCTCTGGCTTGCTCCTGTCTGCTCTTTGGTTATCTATCGGAAAGAGTCGTAATCTTTCCTTTCTGTCCACAAAGAAATTCTTTCTATTGATTCCCGCGAATCTGGAATCTCTGTAACTATGGCAAAGGGTCAAAGCGTTCTGATAAGGGAAGAAGATACGTAAGCCTCTTTTGTCTCGAAAAAGGCCTTTCTTTTAGGATATCTCTTTCTGGTTATGATTGAATCGTCCGGAATGGCCGATTTTGCTAAATGAAAACGTGAGTTTCGGGTCTCTTTAGGGGTCGATTGGTCGTCTGCTGAGGTCGAAATCCCTTTCTCTTTGAGCTTTGTAGCTTATCTTCGGATAAATCCAATTTAGCATCTGCGTAATACGCTTTTGCTTCGCTAAAAGGATTCGCATCCGCTTTCACCCTCTTCTGCTCACCACCTTTGGTTTACTTGAAACATTGGTGATAAGTAGAAGGGATGACACAATTATCATGCATCCAAGGCCGCCCAAGTAGAACTTTGATGTTTCCGCATCAATGACATAAAGGGGTATGGTATCCTCCCATTCCTCGATCTTTAATTCAAGTCGTACAATGCCCGGAGACCTCTGCCTACTTTGGTGAAATCCTTGGATAAGTAAGATTGCTTGGGGCCAATCGCTGAATAGCAATCCCGAGACGTTTTAGCATTCTCAAAGGTAGGAGATTAACAGCCGATCCCCCATCTATCATGATTCTTGTTATCTCCAATCCATTAAGGTATCCTGAAATGAACAAAGGCCTGTTATGCTTAATGAGTCCTGGTTGCAAGTAATCGTCCGTAAACGTGATCAAAGCCAAACACTCGGCATAAGTTGGTTCACTACTTCTCATCTCAACTTGGTTAACTTCATTAGAAAACTCCTCTGGGTTCGTTAATGCGTATACTAGGGACATCCTTAGTTCTGCAGACATCTTCAATGCATCGTATACGCTGAGGAGTGCAGGAAATGAGCTAATATGTCATAGCGAACATGTTGTCCATTAGCCGCTAATGTTTGACCAGCAAGCATTCGTGGTCTCCCTCGTTGGGTAACTGCGTTTTGGCTCGAGAGGGTGCCCCCAGCACCTCGGTCTATAGGGATGCCCCCCAGGGTTTTGATTTTGCGATAGACCATGATCCTGGACGGGACTTTCAGGATTTGGGGATGATCTATTCTTAGACTGAGAAAACTCTTGCACAAGAATTTTACCAAAATTCGGAACGGGAGGTAATTTCTTCCCAGATCGTAACTCCATCTGGTTGACTTGGGCTATTTCTTCAGAAATCTGAACCATCTGGCATGATAAGACTAGACTCTACCTTCAAAAAATTCATCAACTTTAGAGGTCCGGCCGTCAGGTGCTGCACTCCCCACATCCCCTGAGACTGAAGAAGTATTTAAACCATCGGTCTTGTTCAGATTGGAAGTCCCAATCATCATCGGAGTCACTCCATTCAGTTCGCCACCATAGAACTCAACAGTTACACCTACTTGTTCGACACTATACTTCGATTCTGCCCTTCTAAAAGGATCCGAAGGAGCTCGACTGCCAAGGAAAGGAACATCGGCTCTAACCAATGATTGCCAGTTCCTAAGCTCCGGCCTAAAGACAACTGCCTTCTCAACCCACTCGTACGGCTCGTTCACAACTCTCAGGTCCCAATTGACACCCGATTTCTGATAGAATTGCTGGTCTGCTCCGCTAGCCGGCATTTATGGAACTGTTGCCACCAAGAATGTGTCCTCTGGCG
>CM047908.1:22274905-22293294 GCA_026229545.1 Pistacia atlantica
CAGCTCATAGTATCAAAAGCCTTCGTGACATCCAACTTTAAACCCACATTTCCACCATGAGCTTTCTTATCCATAAAATGAACTCCTTCTGAAACAAGAGCAACACAATCCGCAAGATTTCTGCCCTTAATGAAAGCATGTTGGTTCGGAGATACAATACGGCTGGCCACCGAAGCAAGTCTGTCAGCAATGATCTTCGGAATTATTTTGAAGAAAAAATTGGCCAAAGCAATAGGACGAAATTGAGTAATATTAATAGCTCCCGGAGTCTTGGGAATTCAAACTATGAAGTTGGAGTTCATGTTCGGGTAAAGCCATGAGCTCTGAAAAAATTGTCGCACACCCCTGCACACGTCATCTCCTACTATATGCCAGCAAGATTGATAAAAGGCAACATTAAAACCATCTAGTCCAAGCGCACTTCCGGGATCCATGGAAAAGACACAACTCTTAATCTCCTCATCCGTAGGAATAGCAGTGAGGAAATTATTATCATTCTCTGTGACCAAAGAAGGAATAATGTTAGACATTTCAGCAGAAGGAATACACGAACTGGTAGAAGAATACAACTCCTGATAGTACTGCACAACGTGATCTGCAATGGTTTGCTTGTCATCAACTAGAACATCATCAATTGAAAGAGCATGAATAAAAGCCTTGGCACGTTTGAACTTGGCATAAGTGTGGAAGAACTTTGAGCATTTATCACCATCCTTTAACCATGAGACAGGAGATTTCTCCCTCCAGTACGTATTTTCAAATTGAAGAGCTTCCATAAGACATTGTTTAGCTTTGATTTCCTCCTCATAAATAGCCGGGGTATAGCCCATCTCTGAAATGGATAATTGGACTTGAGCAAGGGAATTTCTGGCCTTCTCCACTTTGGAATGAACATCACCGAAAACTGTTTTATTCCATGTCCTCAAACAAGCTTTGAGAGACGCAAGGACGATATACATGGGACAACCTGCAACAATCGTGTTTTTCCAGCTAGATGAAACAACATCTTGAAAGGAGCCGTGTTCTATCCACATGGATTGAAACCTGAAAGGTTTAGGGCCACCAAACATGTCTTTATTAGCAATACAATAAAAAGAAAAAAGAAGAGGTTTGTGATCAGATACCAGACGTGGGAGAGTATGGCATGAAGTCTGCGACCATTTATCGAGCCATTCAGGATTACAAAGAGATCTGTCCAGCCGAAGTTCAATATGACCACGGGTTCTCCAACCATTAGACCATGTATAGGGAGCTCCAATGGTGTGAAGATGAATCAAGTTACAAAAATCAGACATTTGTTTGAAATCACTGCAAGCGAGTTGAAGAGGGGGGCATCCACCTTTCTTTTCATGGGATCCAAGAACAGAATTAAAGTCCCCTATAACCATCCAAGGGCCACAATTCAAAGACAAGTCAGATAGAGTCTGCTGCCGTCTCGTATAAGGATTAGTAAATGCGTAGACAAAAGTAAGTAAGCAGGTGACATTGTCAAGCTCAATCTGAACCGAAATCTGCTGAGAAGAATTGCAAATAACCCGCGGATCCAGCAAATTATTACATAGAACCAAAATGTTAGGCAAGGAAGAACCTCTATCATTGACCGCAACAAGGGTTAAATTAAGAGATAACCAAAAATGAGAGGGAATGGAAGAGAAATCAACCATTGGTTCAGCAATGCAAATAAAATCGGGCTTATGAATTCTACAGAAATTAGAAAATTCCATCTGAGAACGAGGATTGCCGATACCCCGTATGTTCCAGTAGAAAACTTTCATCGCGGAATCACAATTTTACGCCCTCTAGTGAGGTAAGGTTCCGTACGCTGGGATTGAAGGGCTTTTTTCTTCTTCTTTTTCTGAGATTTTGACAAGACTTCCTGAAACTCTTCAGGATTCTGATCAGTTGAAGCACTAGTAACTTGCAACACCATATCGATTTCATGATGAAACTCAGGAGAAGATTTTGGCGTTGTAGGGTTATCCTCTTCTTCACAATCATCAGCCCATGATTTTTGTTGCTCAAATCCTGGAGGGGCAGAAAGGGGGGAATCAGTAGCAACTTCATTATGAACCCGTTTATCAAAACCTGGAGGTTCCGAGGCTGGAGAATCGGAATTCATTTTGCTGGACTCTTTGGAAGATTCACCAAAGTCAACTGTGGGAGTACTAGGAGGAGACTTGTCACCAGCTGGAATAAAAGCATCGCAGTCACTATGGCCAGACTGAGTATTTGTCTCTTTACTGATTGGGAGAGATGTGGTCAACGGATTAGACCCCATGGATTTAGTCTCCAAAAAAGTCTCAGATTCAAGAGCATCCAACTCCGTAGGATTAGATAACATAGTATTATCATCATGAGAGATCTCCGGATTCAAAGAAATTTCCTTAGCAGGATCAACCGAGTTATTTGCATGAGTATCCGGATCAACAACCCTATCAATAATTTGGAGATTCTCAGTTAAAGGATTGGTATTCGTATGCACCATTAGCTCATACTTTTGTTGGGGAACTTCCAGCTATAGCTATTAAGGAGAAGATGAAGCTTTGTTCAACAATTACAAAGAAGTAAGATGCCCGTTTATTCCGTAGTTAAGGACCACCTCTCATGTGAGAATAGATCGGTATTTCGAAATCATAGCTTATGCGATCACACAATTCAAGTAAAAGAAGAGGCAATCCCTGCCGGCATTTGAACAGACAGAACGTCCCGTCCTCGCGAAGCACAGTTGGAATCATCACCGCGAGTCCTGCCTATTGCCACGAGCCTATCCTATTACCATTATAGGACTAATCACACCAATTAGATCACCCGAAGACAGCACCCAGCCCTCCCTCTAAGAAAGAAAAAGCAGCACCCCGAAGCAAAGCGAGGGACGAACCCAGAAGGAGTGATCACATTCGTTCTTCGTCATCCCCTGTCCCAGTTCTCAGCCATTGAAGAAAGGTGGGCAATCTTTCGAAGAATGAGCTAACTCAGTAGTGGGGTCAAGTTGAAGAGGCGTTCCGACACCCCTAGCCATCTCCATGAGGAGGCGGGGATGCCAATATTCTGCACTAATTCCATACAGCCGGATCCACACTTGAGAGTGAGTTTGTAAGAGAGTAGTATTAGGGTTCAAATCTTCTTTCCATTGGGAAAGTCTAAAAAGACCCCCTAGGTAAATGAAATAAAGATTAGGAAAAGAAAGATATCTATTTATCCCCAAAGATAGAATTCTAATTCTAAGTTCTTCCGGAACACTCTCTTAGCTCTCGTTAGACTTAAGAAAAAGAAATCTCGAGGGAAAGATAAAAATCAGTCAGATGCTAGTCTCTCAGTCTCTGCCAGTTCCACTGAGCCAGTTGGAGAGATTTACTTCTATTTAGTTGATGTTTTTTCGGGCTTTCCTTTGGGTTTCATACGAGCCAAAAGTAGCCTTCCATAGGAAGGAATAAGGTCCAGATGATGGGCTAATAATAGATAGATTGATTTACCGATAGCATAAGCATATGCCTTTTTTGCAGGACTGCTAGAATAGGGTTTTTCAGCTTAAAAAAAAGTTTCTTACGCAAGACAGCTAAGGATAGCCAGTCGGTTCTAGCGCTTTTTTCTCTTCCATTCTCGATGTCAGTCCAGCCGATTGAATTAGATACACATATGAGGAAAAGGTATAACTATGCAACATATGAAACATCTGCTTAGAAAGCGGGGTAAAGCGTTAGGGATTTCTATGGGGATGGGGCAGACACAATAGAAAGAAACTTTTTCAAGCCATCTGTGGCTATTCTAATTGTCCGAGTAGTTCATAATTCCCTTTCAGCTATTTACGACATTTTTTGAGAGTACTTTTTTAGGGCCATTCTCAGGTAACACTTGACAGCAGTCCCCCTCAAAAAAAAATGGGTAGGTAATACCTAGTAGTCATCTCTGCTGGCTATATCGAAGCAGTTGCAGTGGAAGTTTCAGTTCCGTTTGCTGTGAGTCAAAACGATCACGGTCCCTTACATCCATTTTTTTTAGTTGCTATTCCTGCCGAGCCTCCTCCAAACGAGCCACCCGATCCTAACAAGCCAAGCTAATCAATACGGTCACTGCTAGTTCTGCAGCCATTGGGACTTATACTTATCTTGGATAAAAACTTCTAGCTGGGGGAAAGGGCAAATGCCTAGCTAGGCAGTTTGAAAGCCATCACATCAGGCAAGTAAGCTACTTCGGGATATGCGTTATCTGGGGTTAGAGGTGGAGTGGCAGTTTCAGCCGGAGAGTTGCTTTTTTTTCGATTTTCTATGCCGTCTTAAGGTGAGCCCATCCAATTTCTCTATTCAGAGGGCCTAAGGAATAAGGTACAGCCGATCGAATAAGGTTCATTCCTTCTGTGGCTCTCTGCCCTGTCTCTGTCAACCCTGAGCCAGTCCCGGAACCGGAAATTGTAGATCCAGTGGAAGAAAGTTCTTTTTTCAATGCAGATTTCCTCTTGGACTAGTACTCGTGGAGTGACCAGCATCTGGACCCATTTCTTCCCTTTACATTAAAACCCTTTCTATGTATATGAAGTTGTTCAAGCGCTAAGGTAAAGATCAAATTAAAAAGGGCTAGGACTTGAATATGGAATAAGGAGAATGTGCATAGGGCGGCTTACTAAGTCTATTGCTCCTGGAATCTAACCTATATTAATAGAACTAAGCGTGGATCATTCATTTTCAATAGTCCTTCCGTGCCTGGAGAATTCAAACTAGCAACTACTACTGCTTTTGGATAGTCTTTCACTTCTTAGGCATATCCATAGGCAAGACAAGCTCGAAACTGGCTTCATCTTCATGCTTCCCCTTCTATTCGATCAGTGATTTATTCTATGTCAATTCGACTAGAAAAGAAAAAATAAGGTGTGTGATTTTGTCATTCTCATTTCCCCAGATTTCGCTCTAGCCTTCCTTTGATCGATTCAACCCGGATCTTACCCGCTAGCAACGTAACAATACAATACGTCAATTGCCCACTCAAGCTTGAAAAGAGCGGATTCGTTCAAGCAAGCTAATCACATTCCCGGGTAGGGGTACGGTACGATGTCATTACTCTCTTTTGCTCCCTCACTCCTTGAAGAAGAGCGAACAGCTGATCTTTCCTGGTCCTTTCGAAGCAGTCCTGGAAAAAGACTTTGGCTACGATTCGATCTCCAAAGCCCAGACTTCCTAAAAGGCGACTGACTCTTCCACTGCTACATGAACCATCCGCTCCTTTTTCGATTCTTCTTCTATATAAGTGAATAGATCTTTGTGATTCAATCGATTCGATTCTCGTTCTCACCCTCGGCTCACTCCCTTTAAAGACAGAAGCGCATCCAACCCCGTTCCCGTTCTTTTGGCAGAAAGTCAGATTCCCTTCTACGAGGATATCCTGGATATAAGCCACTTACTTTTAGGAAAGTCGGTCTTTTTTGCTTACATGGTCAAGGAAGAGATGGTTGCCTGAAATATACATCTTACTCGAAAGAAGCACGGGCGGGTTCTGTGACCTTTTTGATTGTTTTGAACAAGGGGATCACTCTGGGCTGTTGTCGAGCTATCCCTCACCCATAGCCCTAGGCCTTCCTTGTTCTCCTAATTAGGTAAGTCTGGCTACTGATTAGCAAGATTCGCAGGGGAAGCGAAGTCACTAACCTAACTAGTCTTCATGAGCTTGTAAGGATCCCATGCGTTGATCAATGCTCAAGTCAAGGAAAGGAATGAGGAGGAGAAGGGCAAAAGATGAATAAGAAAGCTATTCGTTTTAAGAGCTAACCATGCGTTCACAGTCGACTCAAGAAGACGGGTCACTCCCTGCCATAAGTCATGTAAACTGCTACAACTCAAGGCACACTTCCTATATTCCTTGATATCCCCAGTGACAAGATCTGTCTTTGCTTTGATGCTGCCTTCGCTGATTCCTTTGGTCTTGAGCATTGAAAACTTTCCAGCAATTTCGAGCGTGGCTATATCTAAGAGAGAAAGCACGTTATGCGCTGTCCCAGGTATCCAGTCCCACCAGCATATGAGCTGGTAGCTATTGAGGCTGCATCTGCTCTAGAGCCTATAATAGATCCAGGGCCCGTGGTATCCCCTCCTGAGAGCCTATCCCTGTCCCAATTTGATATCCTTTTCTTATGCCAAATGCATAGCTACCAACAGCAGCTAGAGAGGCAGCAGTCAAAGTGGCAGCATCTTGCCCGCAGATTCACTAGTTCCAGATCCCAAAGATCGAAAGTCAGATACAGATCCTCCAGTTGCTGAGCCAATTTAAGTACCAGTCCGGGGGTGGATACAGATCCAGTGCTGGTTGATTCGGTTGACCGAAATAATTATCGAAACCCAGCTCAGTTGATTCACCTAAAGCAGTTGAATTGATTCTTCTCGTTCGACAGTTATAGATTCTCTAGTCGCCTTTATTGATCCACTAGTAGGAGATTCCACATCCAGCTAGCCCATGGCAAAGGCAGTTAAGACGGGGTGGTTCTAGTAGTTCTTATTGCTATTGTCGGAACACATTGACTAGGAACGGGGAGCTGAGACGGCTTATACGCCTTTACTCGTATCGGGACACAGCCGGAGCTAAGACCTTGGACAGGGCACTGCCAGCCCCTTCGACTCGTATCAGGTACGGAGACCCAGATCCCAAGGAGGAGAGAGCTTGTTGGAATTGGAACACATGCATGCTAATTCCGGAACATCTATCTATTCTTGGAACACGAGCAAATGGTGGTATTTACTGAAATAACCTAATCCTTTTTTGGAAAGGCCCGCATAGAAATATGCTACTGACGTGATCAAAGCTAAAGCAACAGTAGTATTTATATCATTCGTAGGTGCGGCTAACTCCCCATGAGGTAACTGTATGATTTTCCAAGGTAAAAGAGCACCTGACCAATTAGAAAAAAAAAGAAATAGAAACATAGTTCCAATAAAGGGAACCCATGGACCATATTCTTCTCCAATCTGAGTTTTGCTCACGTCGCGAATGAATTCAAGGACATATTCGAAGAAATTTTGACCAGCAGTCGGAATGGTTTGTGGATTCCGAACAGCTATAAGGGCTGAACCTAATAAGATAGCAATTACAACCCAAGAAGTAATAAGTACTTGGGCATGGACTTGGAAACCTCCTATTTGCCAATAAAAGTGTTGGCCTACTTCCACGCCGGATATCTCGTATAACCCCTTTAGTGGGTTGATGGAACATGATATAACATTCATATTGCCCTCTGACAGAAATCGAATTTTAAAAGGAATTATTTTGATTCAACCATCTCCTTTTCGACTTGTCTACTTGAATTGGATATTTTGAATCCCGCCAATCACATAATATCCACAGTTTTTTTTATTTCTTTTTTTTGTGCGATTCAGGACTTGTAACCGATTCCATAAATCTAGGGAGTTACCAAAAAAATTGATTTATCTTATTTATTTATCTGATTATTAATCAAAAATTTCGTATATAGCTAGAACGACCCTCACAAATTGCGAATACTAATTTGTTAAGAATTAATCGGATTGAAGCTATAGCATCATCATTTGCGGGAATCGAAATATCTGCGAGATCGGGGTCACAATTTGTATCGATTAAACATATTGTTGGAATTCCCAAAGTGAGACATTCGCGAAGAGCCGTATATTCTTCTTGCTGATCAACGATGATTACAATATCTGGTACCCCCGTCATATATTTAATCCCGCCCAGATACGTTTGCAAGCGTGATAATTGTCTCTTCAACATAGCTGCATCTCTTTTGGGAAGACGGTTGAGTCTTCCCGTCTTTTGTTCCGTTCTCAAATCCCTGAACTTTTGAAGTCTCGTTTCTGTAGTGGACCAATTCGTTAACATACCACCGAGCCATTTTTTATTAACATAATGACACCGAGCTCGTATTGCAGCTCGCGCTACTGAATCAGCTGCTTTATTTTTTGTACCAACAATTAAGAATTGTTTTCCCCTACTTGCTGCATCAAAAACTAAATCACAAGCTTCTGATAAAAAACGAGCAGTTTTAGTCAGATTTGTAATATGAATACCTTTATGCTTTGCAGAGATATAAGGCGCCATTCTAGGATTCCATTTCCTAGTACCATGACCAAAATGAATTCCTGCTTCCATCATTTCTTCCAAATTGATATTCCAATATCTTCTTGCCATTTCTCCCCACACTTCCTCTTTTTTTTTTAAGAGATGAGGTGCCCTGAAATAAATAATTGTTCCGACGGAACCTTCTCTTCTACTAGAGATTGGCCATTGATACACGATCCAGGCCGTTCATTACTTTCTATTCATTATTATCTTTCTTTTCTTACCATTAATAAATCAAACGACCACAATATAGTTAAAAGAATCTGCTCCTAGGACTCATTAAATCCTCTAAGTGATTGTTCTGATGTATCATGTAAAGTCTTTGAAATGCAAGAGGCAAATAATTCTCTGTGGTGTAAGAAAATCTCTCCCATTCCCCTCCCGAATAAGTTCTTTGTGTGTGTTTCCAAAAGAATGTTGTTAGGCTGCCTTGAAGAGTACACTAATCCTTTGAATCCGGTACCGACGGGGATCATACCCCCCAGAAGTTCTCTTTCAGGCCTTTCAACCAATCGATACGACCCCGGAGAGCTGCTTCTGCTCCTGTTTCAACTTCTACCTCTATCTTGACTGCTGCTGAAACTACTCGCTTTTGATCTTGATTTTGATTTCAAACTTTCTATGACTCTCGAACTGCGGAGTCAACAAGGTAAACTATCACTAATACGGGCCGGGATGCTGTCTTTACCGACGCTATTGCCTCCCTCCCTGCCCTCGATGCCTTTCTCTGCTTACTCAGATGCTCCTACCTTTGCGTCTGTTACCCTTGCTGCTGAAGCCTATGCCTCTATCTATCCTTGTTAGATCACGTAGATTCGGAGAGATCGAAGGAGCATGAATGGCTACTCAATTCAGTCTCGTTTAGGAGGTCGTTCCTCTCCTAGCAGGGGGGGAAGGGAAATACGCACTTATATATGATGCTATGCTGCTGCTTTCTCTTCAGTTGCCTATCCCGCTATTGGTGATGGCGGTGCAACTCGTGCTGCTTAAACGAATGCTGGTGATTCCGGATCAACGAATGGCTCTGGATCAAGGCCGGACGAAACCTCCCATGCAGTGGTTTATCTCTCTACATGCCCATGTCTTCGCTCTTGCCTATGCCTTAGCTACCGGTGCTCCAGGTGTTTATGGGTAAACCAAAAAGAAAATAGAACGACTTAAAGACTACGCCTGCGCTTACCTTTAATGGCTTTTGGATGGCTCTTGCTTCTTGCCCTACCGATCTATGCTACCTCGTATGGTACTGTCTTTCTCGCTGCGTGCTTTTCTACAGGAAGCATTCCAACCAGCAGCTTAAGAAGGAGTTCCGGTGCCAATTTCATACCCTTTACCATAAAAAGGTAGTGCTCCTACCTTCCGGTCTACTGGTTATAGATCAATGGCTTACACCCCGTCCACGGGCTTTGGCTCTTTAAGTGATGACAAGGATGCTGGGTCAACAGTTGACTCGAATGCTGGTGAGTAAACAGGTTCTGGTTCAAATGCATCTGGCTAACTAGCCACCTTTCCCGCTGCTCCTGTTACCACCTCTGCTTATATTGCTATTGATAGTGCAGGTTCTAGATCAACAGATTCAACTGCAATTGCTGCTGGGGATCCCGCTACTCAATCTGTAATGGGATCTCCTGCTCCCCTCGGTCACTCTATATGCGATTGGAAAATCAGTTGCTAGCACTGGGTATCGCCCTAGAACTGGAAGGGATACGGGGCGAAATGCCTTTCCTGCTTTCACAGCATCCGCCTCTGCCTTAGATGTTAGAGTCTCTGTCCCAACCTGTGCCTCCGCTGTCTACCCAATGCCTTAATATACGAGGAAAGTTGCTGCGCAGAGCGTCAGAGCCGATTAACTAAGTTGATTACCAAGTTAAAGAACCCGTTCCAGCCCCATCAGTTGAAACTCTTTATCCAGTCGATGAAGATCCCGAAGCGGGGTCCCTAGTTCACAAGCCTCTTCCATAGCTAGCCCGGGTTGAAGCATACTCCGTGGAAGCACACGTTTTGGGACAGACAAATCGATCAGGTCGAATAATCCGTTCCAGTTCAGTTGAGGTCGATCCCGCGGAGACGCGAGCAAGAGACACAAAGGCGAAGGTGAAGCTGCTCCCTGGGCACAGATCGAATACCCCAACAGACTAGATCGAGTGAGTGGAAAGCCAGAATGGCTTGGTTAGCAAGCAATTCGTTATGTAGGCGCCAACTCCCAGTTCTTTCTCTTCTTTCTTTTTCAGTCACGATCAGAAAGGTTGAAATCCGGACTGCATCTGGAAAGCGCTCGGGACCGACCCCTAAACCTCGAACCGTCCCGAAAGGGGCAGTGACTTATTCCATATTTCTTAAGACATAAGCGTCAGCATTCCACCGATATGATGATGAGGACAACTACTCACAACCAGCAAGAGCAATACGAAGTACTATTCCTCAATCAAATCATGTTGTGGAATCTCCCTATCTCTTAATAAACACAGCGAAAGCCGATGGCAACGTGGCGGAAGATACAGGAGAAGGGACCATGGGTAAACAATTCCAAGAGAACGGACGGAGGCAAGTGAAGACAGAGGAGGATGGCTAAACTGAGCAATGCTCCGAAACCAGACCAATCCCACGAACGCAATCAGGGATCGCTTTATTCCGTAAGTGAAAATTCTACTAAATCCGTAGACGACAAGCTGGAACGAATGAACACGACCCAATCGCGAGAGCGATTGTTTCTAAAGCAGCAGCTGCAGATACAGGCGATGCCCCAAGTTGGAGGATAGTACTCTCATTATGCACTGCACAGTAAATCACGCACCGATCCTTGCTTCTCTCCAGTCTTCGACTCTGGCCTTGTCTTTAACTAGCCTTGTGTTCTATAGCCTTACGGCTTGGATACGCCTTGCGTTGTTGTCCTCGGCTTTGGTAACCCTACTTCCCTTCTGTCTTCGACCTTGTCCTTGGCTCTGCAGTCTTCAACCTTCCAGCTTCTGGCATACTTATCACCAGATCCAGATCCTCGATTCGCTATTCATACAACTTTGGCTACTTTAGCCGCATTCGCTGCATCTGACAGGGACGATTTCAGATAGGTAGGTTGGGTTGGGTTGCTCGTTGTGGTTGCCCGGACCTCGATCTAGATCCAAGATAAACCAAAAGCATGGGTCGTGGTCGGCAGAATCTTATATATCTGCCGGGGGCTTGGGGCTTGACTTATTTCTTTCAAATATTATTTTTGAGAAGCCTGCCTCGAGAGAGACATATTGCATATCTGACTGCCTGATTGGCGAGCAGCTGTCCTCATTCATAAGTCCAAAGAACTAGCAACCAAACTGGTGGCAAGCTGGAGAGTGACCAGGCCTGATACTGATTGAAACGTTTATTTAATTGGAAGCCGTTCAGATAGCCCTAATTAGTTTTAATTAGTTTAGTGAATGTTGAGCTGTCATATCTAGCTGCCATATATGTAAACATGCCCTAAAAGTACCGATGTAAAGGGATCATATTTCCTTCCTTTAGGAACCACTTTTACCCATCAGCTCTTCTCCTGACCGATTGGAGGAAGGGAAGCGAGAGCTGGCTCGACTGTTAAGGAGAGAGAGGGAAGCACAAGGTTAGTGACCCGACTGACAGGGGGGGGAAAGCGAATGCAGATCTCACGCAAAGTGAAATCTAAAGATTCAGATTGGGTTTGTGTTCGGTGTGGAGTAGATAGGGCTATTCCTTAGCAAGGCTATTCAGTAAGGGCGAGAAGGGATCTATAGCAAGGGCAGCGGCAGCCCGGTCTACCCAAAGAAAGGCAGAGTTGAGGTCGGATAGTGAAAGAGGGTAGTGGCCTCTAATCATCATAGGTAACTACGTAGTGAACGAAGTAAGCAGATCAAAAAGGCAAGTGAACGGGTTTGTAAGGAAAGATATGAAGACAGGGAGGCCCGAAGTGGCTCAATGGGAAGGGTGAGAAGGGATCTTGCTTGATCGAACGGCGTAGAGAATGCATCGATATTGGTTTATGTAGTTACGAAACCTAAGTAGTATCAAAAAAGAAGGGTGACTTAAGTAATCGTGTAACAAGAAGAAAGAGAAAGAAGAGGACGTAAAAAGGCAAGGGCGGGCTCGAACCTCTCCTTAGTAGTGGATCTCTTCAGGACTTCTCCCTTATGGGTCGATCTCTTTCAGAGCCTGTCCATCCCCTTTCTTATCGAAATTTGCAAGAAAAGGCCCCTTTCAAGGGGGTTGGATGCTTAATCGTGAAATGGGTTCCACCTTCGGAAGTAAGGAAGCGAACGCTCACTCGCCCTATAACGGATAAGCAGGAGAGGAAGCTTGGGGCCTAGACTTAGGCATTGGATTATTATCGGTCTTGGTCTTCTTCGTCCTCGAATTCAACAAAGACCTTAGATTCAAGAATCTAAAGCGTGAACTTGATTGACCTAACCTATTTATGAAACGGAAGAGGGAGCACTGCACTCCCCTTCATACCTATCATTCCTGACCTCTAAAGTATATCTTTTCTTTAGAGGTCATTCCTGAAGAAGCATCCTCTAGCATCGGCATCGGATCGGGCTTCAGCAGCAGCCTTAGCGTCAGCTTCCTTCATAGTCTACTTCATAGTCTTCTTCGGACTCTTTGGAATAGTCTTCTTCTTCGTCTTCGTCCGAATAAGAATTGTCAGAGGTTCAGCAACGTGATGCAAGATGAGATGTAGCGTCGGAAGGGTCTCTGGCTTAGAAGCCGCTAGCGCGCCCTTCCTTCTGTTCAGTCTATGATCTCGATTGTGGGTGGGTTCGTTTATGCAACTATGCAACTCTTTCTTCGATTGCTTCAGCTTGAGAACCCAGACTGGCATGACAGCTGCCCATCACCATAGGTAATAGCATGAAGACTTTCTCTCCTCTACATTTGCCGATTCATCCGTCCAAGTGTTACTAGACTCTTGAACATCAAGCTCGCGAACTGGCCTATCGCCCTAATACTTAACTTTTCGGGCGAAGGGCGGGTGTGAGCTGACCAACTCGCCAACGGGGATGGCTATCCAAGGGCTTAGTCATCTTCCCTTCTGGCATAGAGACGTTCGCATATCATTTCTTAGCTTTCCGCTTATGAATCTGGTATGCCAATGGCTGAGCTTAGCTTCCATTCCGGGATTGGACCAAGTAGGGTTTCCTTCCCCAGAAGGGGACGTCCACCAAGTCTTACTTTGACTTTGATTTCGTATTTTAGATTTTCACATTGGAGAAAAGCGAGCTGGTTGGTGTTCAATTCAGTGTGTATTCAACAAGTGGGGCAGAGAAACGTAGGTTTATCTAGCCTAGCCCAATAGGCTAGGCAAAAACACCCAATATAGGGTAAATCTATGTATAGGCTGACTGCAAATCTCAAGGCATTGAAAACCAAACTAAAGGAGTGGAGCAGGAATAATCTGACCTTACTGACCATTCGCCTTAAAGCACTTTCGGAAGTTACAGCCACTGCGATGGCATCAATAAAAGAATACTTTTTTTAGGACATAGACATAGGCTGCAGCTTCAGCATTGTTTTATCTTCGAAAAAGAAGTGCACTTTGCATGGAAGGAAGGCCTGAAAAGGACTAACAAGTGGCCCAAACCCCCTTATTTTTCATTGAAAGGGTTCCCGGGATTTTATATTGAAATGGTACTCACCCTTTCCATATAAGTGGGAAGGTCTAAAATAGACGAACAAGTCGCCTAATTCCCGTGTGTTTTTTTTTTTTGAAACGCAAACGGGGTTTTTAGGACCCCCGAACCTTTATATTAAGAATCAAACAAGCGCAAAGCTTTACAATCTATCATACAATTTTCCACTCGCATCATCATATATTATTTTCTTGAGATCTTCTGAGAACGAACTGGGAATAATCTCGATGAAAGTTGTGGCTGGTCTCAAGCTAGCTAAGTGGTCAGCAGCTCGATTAGTTTCCCTATGAATGTAGAACACCTCCAAAGATTAAAAGCTCTGCCTCATTCTTTCAATTCTCCTCAATGTGTGAAGTAACTGCCAAGGTGGCTCAGACGTTTTATTTATGAAAGCCACTGCATTTTTAGAGTCTGAACCCACCATGGCATGGCGAATGCCTTTAGAAATCGCCAACTTGAATCCATTCTCTACTCCTTGAACTTCATGCAAAGTAATCGAACTTGGTTCCACAGATCCTGCACAAGCTCCAATCACTTCTCCCAGGCTGTCTCTAATGATAGCACCATAGCTCCCATGCTGCTCAGAATAGGATCCATCCGTATTAATCATCGCAACTCCCATTGGGGGCTTCCTCCATTTGCATTTCTTTGGAACCTTCATAAGAAATGAAATATCTGCATTCCATTTTTGAAAGAAACTTCTCGAAGAGGCGCTATCTTCCACTTTTATATCATAGTTATCTTATTTTTTACTGGGCTCAAAACTTGACATAACACTTAATGCTGCAAAGACATGGAACCTTGGAAAATTATCTCAGTTTGCATAAGGAACCTATTTCTATTTAGGAAAAACTGTTGTTTCCAGGTCGAGTTACCCTAGACAGACCTAGCCCTTCTTTGGAGGAAAAGAATTGAACCTAGAAGAATGAGTCTGGGCCTCAAAAAAGGCCCCTTCCCACCTCCTTGGAATAGGCAGTTTTTTCCTCTGTTGTTGAATAAAAACCTCCCTGAGACTGGAAAAGGGACTACGGGCTACCAGCAAGACTGACGAATCCAGATGACTAATCTACAGAATCGAAGGAAACTGGAAGAACGAGAGAGTCCAGCTGAACTAGGATCTAGACTCCTTCCGAGAGGCAAGTTCAGCTACAGACGGTCGCTCAATCGCACCTTCCCTACCGGCCCTGTTCTCTAGCCCTGTGCTTTAAAAAAGGCTTTATTTTTCTTTGGTCGGAATCACTTCCCTAGGTCCATGTCCATCCCCCTTGGAATACTTACTTTTTCCTATGTTGAATCGGTTCGTGCCACCTTTCCTTTCCCCGTGGCATTGGCTTTGATTGCCCCTACTCTTCTCTTGTCCTAAACCCTCGAAAGCGAAGGGCGAGCCGACAGCAGCTGAGGTAGCATCCGGGCAAGCAAAGGAACCAAGGCGGATTTTCAAAGCTAATGACAAGAGGCGAAGAAGGACTATAATATAACGCAGTTGCAGAGCAGACTGAATCAACGAAGCACTCCGTCGACTACAAAGTAGCAAAAATCATAAGAGAAGAAACAAAGGTAGTAGAAGCTTTTTAGGATAGGTGGTTCGGAATTCTAGTGACCTCCGGCCTCGGGTTTTATTCTTAATTAATGGCAGGACAAGTCCACCTTTATCATCCCGATCGGGCTTACCGGACTAACTCGGGTTTACCGGGGCAGCATACCTTCTCAGAGTTAGCGGGGTTCCTTCTACCTACTTTCGTTTCGAGGTTAACAGGACCCTTATTTACTCAGATTGCTAGCGAACTACCGGGATACCTAGATAGTAGAAGAGGACTCACTCCAGTTAGGCCTGGACGAAGGTTTCATCATTCTTTTAGCTCAGAGGGGAGGGACCTAGTCTCTTACACAATTAGTTGTGGACTAGGATGTTGATAGGGAGCTGCTCTTTCCTTTAGGCAGGGGAAGCAAACTCGCTTAGAGAGATAGAAGTCCCATTAAGGGTCCCCTCTCTTCTCGAGACCGGATGCCCACAACCATTATACCTCCTAGCTCTAGCTACGAGAAGCGGAATGACTCTATTTATGCATGGCGGAAGGAGGAGCGAACTGCTTTTAGCTCATAGTAGAGCTCATATTCCAGAGGGAAGAACTTAGCCCAGTCGGAAGGAATCCACGACTGCGGAGCTCAGCTTAGCTCAGAACTGCCTAGCAACCCGGATACAAGGAGAGGGAAGCCCGGGTCACTCTGGTTATATTGAGATTTCCCTGTGCGTAAGGAAGCCTTTTTCCCCAATCTATCTTCCTTCTATGATATTCTTTGGCTGTGGGACTAGGTATAGGCTATGGGGCTTTGATTGTTCCATCTCATTCGGGATGAATCTCGTCCTACGAAACAAGGCTTTTATCCAGACCTGCTCCTTTACTAGCGTGTCTTTTATTTACTTCTTCGCCGCACTCATCTCGGCCTGACGTCGTGTCACGGTCACTCACGACTGATGAGATTCTAACTATAATCTTTCTTAGTTCCAGTGGAGTGGGATAACGGCTTTCTCAATCATCAGCGCTAACTGCTCCAGACAGTTGTCATCCGCACCTTCATTCAACAGAAAGCACAGGCAGGCAGCTCTTTCGGAAAGAAAAGATCTCTGTCGATACTTAGCATCAGTTTTGGCATAATATAGCTTTTCACGGGTGAATACTGATGTTATCAATCTGACGGGTTGGTGAATACCAATGTGTTATCTAAAAGAAGAAGAAAATGATATTCTAGATAGTTCGGCATTGAATTGATAGTTCGATCGAGTACCAAGACAGGGTTGCTCGACCCAACAGAAAATAGTAGCCTTAGTTAAACCCTCCCTTTCTAGTGTCGTGCACAGTCTTTTTGGTCGGGATATGGCTGCGGCGTTCTTCTCCGTCTGTGAATCGTTTCTATCAATCACTGCATAGGAATATTTAGATAGAGACGAAGGGGCCGAATGATATCAATAGCAGGAGTGCACTACATCCCGCTCCACACACCGATGTTGCAGCCAATCCCTATCCCTATGTATAGGTAGACGCCGGACGAACAAGGTGGTCTTTCGGTCCGCTAGCCCCAAAAAGGTAGTGTTGAGAGATATGCTTCATTCGAAATGGCTATCTCAATCTGGTGCCTGGAAGCGGGGTTTTTGGGGAGGACAAGCGCTAGCGATTGGATGCCCCGGCAGAGAGGAATAAGGGATGGGGATACAAATAAATAAGTTTAGGACCCCCTCTTTATATTCCACCTTTTTCTCCCTGCTGCTGGCACTGGCTCCAGTGCAATAGGTAAGTGCTCTCTTCGGCAAAAAGAGGGGGTTTAGTTTGCTCATCCACATCGGATACTTCTATCCGAACATAAAAGGGTCCCCAACTCCTTCTTTTTATCACGGCCCGGGAAAAACGGTGTCCACACATTATGTTTCCCAGCCAGCCCTTAGTAAAGTTTCCGGTCCGGATCGTAGATCAATGGAGAAAAAAGGGTATTCACATGAATAATCTATGTTCTGATAGTTATGGCCTAACCAATTCGCATACGGATCAATTTTCTTGTATGTGGAGATATTATTAACGAACGGGATAAAAAGCGGGCACGGATCAAAAGCATTATTTCGGGAGAAATATGGTATGGTGGTAAAGGATTCTATTTCCTTATCCGGGTCGAATGCTCGAACAAGCGAGTATAGGTTTTGGTTCATTGACTTCTTCCTGGATAGTCTACTCCTTCCTAAGGTGGGAGTAATAAGTGTTTCTGTAATAATTAGTTTCGATTTGGGAGGGCGGGTGGAGATTAGTCGGTATCTAGTTCGTAGGAGCTATTGGGGTGAAACTCCTCACGGCAGGCTGCAAGGAATTCTTTTGAAGCATTATCCATCTAAGGAGTAGTGAGATGCGAAAACAAAAAAGAAAATCAAGTCTTTAAGGAAGCAAGATACGAGCCGTAGGAAAGAAAGCGCAGGTTTGGCATCCGTGTCTGTAAGAAACTTCAATAACAATCGAGAGCGAACTCGGTGAGAAATATCAGTAGCGTGCGAGCGCAGTTTACGGAGAGGGAAGCAGTCGGCCAGCATTTGATGGACTTAGGCAGTAGCTAGCTTCTTTCTGATTCCTACTTAAGGTATTAACCAACCGAACTCCGCCCTTCCACCCTTCTTTCCGACAAGATTGGATATTTCATTCCTCTGCTCGGGAGAAAAATGGCTTCTATCCCTGCTTATAAACTCGATTGGCTTCTTAAAGTAGTAGCATTCGATAGGATTCCTACCTCGAGACGTAGAGCTATTAGTTCAGGAAAGAAGATCTTGGCCAGCAGTAGTAGAGCAAGCTTCTGCCCTTGTCCCCTTCCGGGTGGGATCCCAACTCCTTCGCTACTGGTCGACCGATTCTTATCCTTCTATCCACCTCCCGAGTTGACTTCATCTCGTCGGCAGCCGTCTCAATAGTAGCATTCCCCGTTTAAGAGGATTCCTCCCTCCGGACACCCTTAAATGGCCTCCTCCCCTTCAAGGAGAGGTCGATTCCTTTTGGAGATAACCCGCCTTCCAACCTTTGATGGATGAATGGATGAAAGCCCAGCCCTGGTTACCAAGAGAGGAATGGTAATATCCCAAACAAACAAAGGTAGCCGCCTCAAGTGAGTTGTTTGAACGGAAAAGAGCAGATTTATTGAACCGGCCGGAAGAGTTCT
>CM047908.1:22293394-22303394 GCA_026229545.1 Pistacia atlantica
AATGGATTTTCCTTGATATTTAACATAATGCATGAAAGGATCCTTGAACAAGCATAAGATGTCCTGAAAATCAAAATCATTAGCCAAGACTTCGACAAGATGTTCTACTTTTCGATAGAAATATATTCGCTCAAGAAGGACTCCAGAAGATGTTGATCGTAAATGAGAAGATTGGTTACGGAGAAAAAAGAAGATGGATTCATATTCACATACATGAGAATTATATAGGAACAAGAAGAATCTTGAATTACTTTTTGAAAAAAAGGAAATCGATTTCTTTGGATTACTAAGACTATTCCAATTCAAATTAAAATACTCGTGTAGAAAGAACCGTAATAAATGTAAAGAAGAGGCATCTTTTACCCAGTAGCGGAGAATTTGAACCAAGATTTCCGAGCGAATGGGGTGGGGTATTAGTACATCTAAGACATAATTTAAATGTGAGAATTTGTCCTCGAAAAAAGGAAATATTGAATGAATTGATTGGAAATTATGAGATTTTGCTATTGCTTTCCCTTCTAAGAAAGAGACAAATCGTAGGGAAAATGGAATTTCCACAATGACTGCAAACCCCTCTGATATCATTTGCGAATACAACTTATTGTTGTGTCCAAAAAATTTATTTTGATTAGAATCATTAGTAGAAATACTCAACTGAGAAATACTCAACTGAATCCGTTGATACAGTCGAATAATTAAGCGTTTCACACTTAGTGAACTAGATTTATTGTCATAACCCCCATTTTCCAACGAAACCCTCGATCTATTTAAAGCATAATCATGAGCAAGTGCATAAATATACTCACGAAAAAGCAGTGGGTATAGGAAGTGGTGTTGCTGAGATCCATCTAGTTCGAAATAGACTTGAAATTCCTCCATTTGAAATTCGATTTAAACCAAAGGTAAAGGTAAGGGATTTATTGGGTTATCAAATGATACATTGGGTTATCAAATGATACATAGTGCGATACAGTCAAAACAAGGTATTGTAGTAAAAAAAAATGGATACCTTGGAAACGGGTAGACTCATCACCGGATTCTCTATCCTCTCATTTTCCATTTAATTGAATTGGTTTATGGGTTTATGTTTGTTATAGTATATTTATTTTGTTAGAGTATATAAAGGGTGGTTAGAAATCCTTTATTTTTTCAATCCAATCGCTCTTTTGATTTTGAAAAAAAAAAAAAAATATCTTTATCAATATACTGCTTCTTCTACACATTCATCTCCAACCCATAAAAGGGATTAACTAATAGTTAGGACTCATTAAAAAAATCGATAATCTACTCATGGGAAAACCTTTTCCCGCATTAGGAACTAATATCTTTTTAACGTTTAATTAGATCGGGTAATCATTCAAATGAAATTTTGAACAGAAGCTCGTTGCTTTTTTTTTGTTTCCCTATAATGGGACCCGTAGGGGTCTATCCATTTATTCACTCGACCCGACTTTGAATTCAATTTCTTTTGGTCCGCGCCAAGAATTCAAGCCTGGTTTTGTACCGATTGAATAAGAATCAAATATTCTCAAAATTCTCCATTGATACGACATGCTGGTTTTTCCATTCATTTGTTTCAGGATCAGTCGTGGTCTTACAAACTCTCCCGATGGTATGGACGAACCCTTTGCTTCATAGAAATGTGTAAAAGATGCGAGCCGCACTTAAAAGCCGAGTACTCTACCGTTGAGTTAGCAACCCCGAATAATTCGAATGTGTAGATACAATCGGAATCAAAATATTAAACTAGCAAGAAACCTAAGAAAAAATTTTCTAATCGAGTCGGAACATAAAACTAAAAAAAACAATTAAATGAACAGATCGGATAAAAATACAAGAAATTCTCAGATAAAAACATTAAAAACATAGATAATATAGATAAAAAGTCAAAAATTATTGGTGGCCCCTTAGTCCTGTAGTATTCATTTTTTTTTTTCATTAAAAAACTTTTTCACTAAAAAAACACTTCTTGTATAACAAGAAAATACAACGAATCTGTCATTTCAATCAAGTCAAGAAAAAAAAACCAAATCTATGGGATGGAGATAAACAGATCCATTTAGCTACGATCAAATTATATTTGTTCGATACACTGTTGTCAATATCACTATGAATGTTGAAGATGAATCGTGAGAAAAGAATATCAAAAATACAATGGCAATGGCGAAAACAAAAAGAATTAATTTATTAATTTAATGAAAATCCAAATAATGAGAATCAAAATTAAAATGAAATTAAATATAAAATTAAAATGAAATTAAATATATTAAATATAAATATATAAAATGGAATAGATAAATAATTAGATAAATAGAAAGAATTTAGAAAGACTTGAAATAAATCTAAAAGCAAAAGGACTTGTACTGGATGTGCACTACATATACAAATGGATCAAAAAGAGATGTAGGTGAAAAAAGAAATTAACGAAAAAAAAATAGGAAGAAACCTTGGGCTTATTCAATCAAGCAATATAAATAAAATACACAAGCTTAATCCCTTGTTTTGTTATTTGTTAATAGATTTCCAATGAAAAATCCCCCAGTTGCAAGTACTGTAAATTTTTTCTATTTCTAGATCCAATTATCAATTCTCACTTGATCTTTTTTATATGCATCTTATATCAATAAAATTCTAGCAATAAAATCGATTTTTGTACTTATACGTATAGAACATCATAATATTCTATAGTAGCAACATTAACTAGGAATAATAAATAGGTATGAATAGAGAACCAAAAAAGAGGGGAAGGGTAAAGAAAAAGTTATAGAAAACTATATAGGAGTCATCTACACCCTCTTTTTTGGTTCTATTGCTTAATAGAATTTCGTTTGATTAAGACTAAGCTGCGTAAAAACCCCCGCCTTCTTTGAAATATCATGAACAGTTCCTGTAGGTTGAGCGCCCTTGTCAAGGAAATATAGAATAGCAGGAACGTTTAAATGGGTTTGATTATTTATCGGATCATAAAAACCCACTTTCCGAAGATCTCTTCCTTCTCTTCGGGATCGAACATCAATTGCAACGATTCGATAAACGGCTCATTGGGATAGATATAAATGAACAATACCCCCCCTAGAAACGTATAAGAGGTTTTCTCCTCATACGGCTCGCGAAAAAACGATTCGAAATTATTATGTATCGAATTAGAATGTCAAATATCAAATAGATATAGAAAATCATCAAATCAATTTCCAGAGATTTAAGTCCTTCTTTTTTTTCTTCTTTTTCGAAAAAGAAGAAAAAAAAGAGCATTCGTACTCTCATAACTCAAGTTGGATAACTTTCAAATAGCCTATAAAGAACAGCCTTAGGCATTTATTTCATTTTTTGAGCGGTCTCTAACCCCTTTGTTGTTTGTCTCCTTTCGAATCCATTTTTGGAGTCTCGATTCTGATCTAATTATTGAGACAATTGAAAACGGTATTTCCTTGTTCCAGGATCCTTTATCTTTGCCTTGAATCATTGGGTTTAGACATTACTTCGGTGATCTTTAATCGTTTTCAAAAATGGCAGCAACAAACCTCTTTTTGTGATTTCTTTCTATGAAAGAATTATACGAACAATTGATTCCTGCATGATACACTTTTGATCGAAAGAGTTTTACCAATTCAAAAAGATTTTCCTTTTGCATTGAAAAATTGTTCGAATCGGATCCTTTCGATTTCGATATCAAAAATATACTTACGAAGTTTGTTCCAACGTATTGATTGGTATTAACCCTAGACCCTTGCCCCTGAGAAATGAATAAATACTTTCTACTCGAGCTCCATCAAGTACTATTTACATTACAACCCAACAAAAAACGAGGGTTGTAGTAGAACCGAACAAAGGATGTCGAGCCAAGAGCCCATTCATTCCTAGATAATATAAAATAGAAAATGGTGGATGGAAAAAAAATCCACAGCTGATCATGTCCTTCAAGTCGCACGTTGCTTTCTACCACATCGTTTCAAACGAAGTTTTACCATAACATTTCTTTAGTTTCGAACCAGTATGGAATTGATTCAATTATGGAATCATGAATAGTCATTGCTTCGGTCAATACACAGTACTTTTGACTTCTATATGAAATGAATAAGTAATTTAAGCCTCAGTTAGGAAGAAAAAGGCTCAGTAAGAATTCAATTTAATCCTCGATTTTATTGTATGAGTGCAATAGTTTTTTTATTTATAAATAAAAAATAACACGAATAAAAAAAAATTGGAATCTCCGTTGTATCTTCAAATGATTCGATAGAATAGATTCAACAATCTTACACGTCTTCGAGTCCCAAGGACACGTAAAAAACATTCAAATTATTTAAAAAAATTTCCTACCTCGACATCATAATTTAAATACAGTTTTACTAAGGATTCTATTTGATCATCATAAGAGAGATAAATCCATATCGAGGATTTCCGTATCTATCAGATTAGACTGAACAATTTTCATTGGAAGGAATTATTGATATTCGATGTTAAATAGTTAAGAGTAAGGTAAGGGCTCACAAATCCTTTTCAAAAAAAGCGAAAGAACGCTATCAATGAAATATAAGGATAGCAATCCATGCATATAAAGATTTCCTCAATTTATGCGTAGTTTCTTTTGCTTGAACTTAAGGTTGACTAATCTTTCCCTAAAATTTTAAATGAAAATAAAGTAAATAAGATGTATGAATCATCCCCGTCTCAATTGTTATTACATAGATTTAAATTATTCATTAGAGACAAATACCAAATACCTAAAAATGAGGGTTAAAGAAAATCTATTAACCATTAAATATGGAACTTGATTATTTGGTAATGAAATTTGGACAGACATAGATATTCAAATTGATATCTTCCATCGCTCACTAACTCTTATCTACTCTCACTCTCAATTCATTCCGGGGGGATGATGAATCATAAATAAAAAAGGATCCTTTTTTCTGGGATGCTAGACTATTTTGTCTAAAATCCAAAGCCAAAAAGATCCAGATTAAGTCATTAACTAGTCTTAAGAGACTTAATCCCATTGATTGAATTCAATCAGTAACAAGAATACCCTCTTGTTTAGAATTCAGAAATAAAAGGAGAATAATTGGGCTGTCTTATTAAAAAAAGATAGGGAATATAGAGGCTTTCGCATTTCGATTTAGAATGTATCCTTGAAAAATCAACTAGATATGGCACGTAAGGCTTTTCTAAGCAACTAACTTAAATACGAAAGTGAAAGGGGGAGGCATAAACTAAAAGGCTCATCAGACTTTTTTTGACTTCAACCTCTTGGGATCTAGGTTCCCATCTTATCTGGATCAAAAATGGATTCTGTTATGTTTTCGTATTATTCGAACTCGATTCAATTTGTGAAAAAAGATCAGATTCAGAGAAAAATTTTTAAAATTAGAAACAAGAAGTCAATTTTATCAAAACAAAAATTAGACTCTTAAATAGTAAATAAAACGTTGCTCAAAAACAAAAAGAGAATTTTGATTCTGATATCTGATATATATTAGAGTCCACTCTGGGACGGAAGGATTCGAACCTCCGAATAGCGGGACCAAAACCCGTTGCCTTACCACTTGGCCACGCCCCATTTCAATTTCTATTCAATACTAATAAACACTAATATTGATATTGGTTGTTCGTCAATTCCAGTGCAAATCCCTACGGAATAAATTCGATTCTTGTTTTATTTTAGTATTAGGGTTTTGACACGTGTAGCTGTCGAATTAAACTCAATTTATTGATCATTATATATAATTCAATTAAGATATTGTATGAAAGTATGATTTCTTCTATTCTCTTGTGAGAATAGAAGGATTTTTGTTTTGATTGGTTCGGTTCAAAGAAGTCTTTTTTTGTCTACCTGACTTCCTTTTCTTCATTTTTACCTTCTATCAATAACATATTAATAACTCAATCAAAATACAACTATCTCCAAGAAAAAAATGTTTGTTATGCTTAATATCTTTAGTTTGATTTATATCTGTTTTAATTCTGCCCTTTATTCCAGTAGTTTTTTATTCGCCAAATTGCCCGAGGCCTACGCTTTTTTGAACCCAATTGTAGATGTTATGCCAGTAATACCTCTTTTCTTTTTTCTCTTAGCCTTTGTTTGGCAAGCTGCTGTAAGTTTTCGATGAGATCTTTAATACTATCCTAGAAAAATTCATAATTTATTCGAGTTCGAGAAAAAAAATTTTACCAATTGATAAGATCAGATGAGTCTTACAATATGAATGAACCCTCCATTCAAACGGCGAAATTCTCGAGTAGCCACGATAAATTTGGATCCCGCGATTTCCCGATTCTTACTTTTTTTTTTTCACTGAAACACCCTATATCGAGTCCACCACAATATCGAATTCGAATTGTGTGAATTTCTGAAAACTCTTTTCTATTTCTAGAAATTCGAAAACCGTTTCATTTCTTGGTGTCAAACTAGGATCCATAGTTCATAGTATAAAAATAGAGAATCTATTTTCTTTTTCCCAGAAAAACAGATTTGGAGATTGTGTAATGCTTACTCTCAAACTCTTTGTTTACACCGTAGTGATATTCTTTGTTTCTCTCTTCATCTTCGGATTCCTATCTAATGATCCAGGACGTAATCCTGGACGTGAAGAATAAAAAATAAGAAGGTTTTCCTTGCTTTATTCAATTCTTAGAAATGCTCTTAGGATTTTTTGCTATTCCACATCTTTAACTAGAACTATATCTTTAACTATATCTATTAAAAAAAAAACAAAAAGGTTTACTAAATTAAAATTTGAAAGATACCAAGCCATTGACGGAAACGGAAAGAGAGGGATTCGAACCCTCGGTACGAATAACTCGTACAACGGATTAGCAATCCGCCGCTTTAATCCACTCAGCCATCTCTCCTAATTGAAAAAAAAGACAATTACTATGTTACATTACACAAAAAAAAATAATGTTTAAAAAAAGCCCTTCTTTACTTTATTTATTCTATTTCTATAAATTTCTTATATAAATTATTAGATAGCTTATAGAGATTCGTTTTTGATTCTATTTTGTATTGTATTATATAGATAGATACAACTTTTATCAGCAATTCCCTTTTTATAAAATTCAAATAAACGACTCGAAAAAGATATCTCGAATAAAAAAAAAAAGAAAATAAAGAATATCTCTTGAATTTTGAATTTTGTTTCCAAGGGCCGTTTTGATTTCCATGGCCTGGCCTGGCAGTACCGAGCCGGGCCTCCCTTTTTGTTTTGTTTCAATGAAGCATACCACACCGAATCCTAGATAAAATGATTTATTTGGATTTGATTTGAAAACCAAAAAAAGAAATGCGTGTTCCTCTTATTATATTCAACCAAGACTCAAAAGATGAAACTATCGATTTTTGCACAATTCATTTTTATGTTATGACTTAAGTTAAGTTCTTTTGTCGAGCCATATCTGTCAAAATTCCTCCAACAAAAGAACTTGTTATTTAAAGGAAAAAGTCCTCTTTTTTTTTCCTAATTTCATTAGGACTCCCGACAAACACGTCAACGCTCTAATCTCTAATTTCCATTTCATGGTTATTTTTCATTTCTGTCTTATCTTGATTCCGTCCGATTCCTTTGTTGGACAAAAGGCCCTTTTATATACAATAATTGCATTGTAGCGGGTATAGTTTAGTGGTAAAAGTGCGATTCGTTCTATTAACCCCCTTAATAGTTAAGGGGTCCTTCAGTTTCATTCATATTCCGATCAAAAACTTTATTTCTTAAAAGGATTGAATTTGAATCCTTTACCTCTAAATGAAAAATTCGAGGAATAGTATCCATTCTCGTGATTTGTATCCAAGGGTCACAATTCGAAATTGAAAATTTGGATTATGAAATTGCGAAACATAATTTTTTTGAATTGGATCCATACTTCCAATTGAATAAGTATAAGTAAGGGATCCATGGATAAAGATAGAAAAGTCTATTTCGAATCGTAACTAAATCTTCAATTTTGGTTTTGTATAGTGTAGATTGAAGCAAAATAGCTATTAAACGAGAACTTTGGTTTACTAGAGGCATCGACCTATTCATATTCTATTTTTTTAGCTCGGAAGAAACAAAATACTTTTCCTGAGGATTCTCTCAAATAGAAATAGAGAACGAAGTAACTAGAAAGATTGGTATTGTTAGAATCCCCTTCTTCTAGAGGGATCATCTAGAAAGCGAATTGTTTTGAATGGATTCAGACCAAAAAAGCTGACATAGATGTTATGGGTCGAATTTTTTGATTTCGTTCCTGTCTTATATCTGGGAATTTATCCATCTTCCATAAAGGAGCCGAATGAAACCAAAGTTTCATGTTCGGTTTTGAATTAGAGGCGTTAAAAATGATGACTGGACGTCGACTATAACCCCTAGCCTTCCAAGCTAACGATGCGGGTTCGATTCCCGCTACCCGCCCCATATGATAATTATATCAATTATTATATCAATTCATTGATGCATTAATTCAATTCAAATTAATGCATCAATGAATTGAATACGCAATTCCTTAAATTCTCTCCCATATTCTTTTTCTTTATTTTTTCCGAACAAGAGATAGGAAAGAAAAATGCGAAAAAAATTCGGAATGAAAAGCGTCCATTGTCTAATGGATAGGACAGAGGTCTTCTAAACCTTGGGTATAGGTTCAAATCCTATTGGACGCAATTTATTTCCATTTCTATATTATATTCTAATAGGATTATTTTAATAACTAATTAAAAATTAACTAATTAAAAATAATAAATTCAAATTCCTTATTACTTCTATCTTAATTTTTTTTTATTAATATTTAATATTCCATTTTTTGAATATTCAATTCTGAATCGAATTCAGTATTAGAAAGATTAAGAGTGATCGGTTTTTTTTATTTATAATTGTTCCTGAAGTAGAAAGCGTTCCATATGTTCCTGAATAGCTTCTTTCAAAAGGGCTTCTGCTTCCTCGGTGAATGTCTTGGTAGAAGATATGATTTCTTGGAACTGAGGTTTATTCGTTTTTAAGTAAGTACGTAACTCAACGAGAAATTTTCTTACCTGTCCAATTTCTAATGAATCAAGATAACCATTCGTTCCAGTATAAATAGTCATTATCTGTTCTTCAACCGTGAGAGGGGCTGATTGGGATTGTTTGAGCAACTCACGTAATCGTTGACCCCTTGCCAATTGATTCTGAGTAGCTTTATCGAGATCAGAAGCAAATTGCGCAAAGGCTTCTAATTCTGCGAATTGGGCCAATTCCAATTTTAATTTGCCGGCTACTTGTTTCATAGCTTTAATTTGAGCGGCGGATCCTACTCTGGAGACAGAAATACCCACATTAATGGCAGGTCTGATTCCTGCATTGAATAGATCCGCGGATAAGAATATTTGTCCATCTGTAATGGAAATTACATTAGTAGGAATATAAGCCGAAACATCTCCGGACTGGGTCTCAACTATTGGTAAAGCGGTCATACTTCCTTCACCTAACTGAGAACTTAATTTCGCGGCTCGTTCCAAAAGTCGTGAATGTAAATAAAAAACATCTCCTGGATAAGCTTCGCGACCGGGAGGTCTTCGTAATAGAAGAGACATTTGTCGATAAGCCTGCGCTTGTTTGGAGGGATCATCATAAATGATTAAAGTGTGTCGTTCACGGTACATAAAATACTCAGCCAGAGCTGCTCCCGTATAAGGAGCGAGATATTGTAACGTAGCGGGGGAATCCGCCGTTTCGGCTACCACAATAGTGTATTCCAGCGCCCCCCTTTCCTGGAAAGTAGTCACTACCTGAGCCACAGAAGATGCTTTTTGACCAATAGCTACATAAACACATATTACATTTTGCCCTTGTTGATTGAGAATCGTATCCGTGGCTACTGCCGTTTTACCGGTCTGTCTGTCCCCAATAATTAATTCTCGTTGACCGCGTCCTATAGGGATCATCGAATCAATAGCAATAAGTCCTGTTTGAAGAGGCTCATATACGGAACGTCTCGAAATAATACCTGGGGCGGGGGATTCAATTAATCGAGATTCAGAAGCTGAAATTTC
>CM047908.1:22308394-22310894 GCA_026229545.1 Pistacia atlantica
GATGAGGTGCCCTGAAATAAATAATTGTTCCGACGGAACCTTCTCTTCTACTAGAGATTGGCCATTGATATACGATCCAGGCCGTTCATTACTTTCTATTCATTATTATCTTTCTTTTCTTACCATTAATAAATCAAACGACCCCAATATAGTTAAAAGAATCTGCTCCTAGGACTCATTAAATCCTCTAAGTGATTATTCTGATGTATCATGTAAAGTCTTTGAAATGTAAGAGGCAAATAATTCTCTGTGGTGTAAGAAAATATCTCCCATTCCCCTCCCGAATAAGTTCTTTGTGTGTGTTTCCAAAAGAATGTTGTTAGGCTGCCTTGAAGAGTACACTAATCCTTTGAATCCGGTACCGACGGGGATCATACCCCCCAGAACAACGTTCTCTTTCAGGCCTTTCAACCAATCGATACGACCCCGGAGAGCTGCTTTTGCTAAAACTCGAGCGGTTTCTTGAAAACTTGCTTCAGATATAAAACTTTGAGTATTCAGAGATGCTCTCGTTATTCCCAATAAGATAGCTCGATAACAGATCCCTTCTTCCAAAGCGCGCGCCGTTCGTTCCGCTCGTAACAATCCAATCAGTTCGCCGGGTAAAAAAACATTAGACATTCCATCTTCTGAAACCAACACTTTTGATGTTATTTGACGTACAATAATTTCTATATGCCTATTATGAATCTGCACCCCCTGAGATCGATAAACCTTTTGGATCTTATTAACCAAAGAGATACGACTTTGCACTATAGTTAGCTCAGCACCAATCAAGAATCCCCAAGGAATTCCAAGAATTCTTGTTATACGCGCGTTCCAACCCTCAACTCTCTTTTCTAGGTTCATCGATATTGAATCAATCGAACGCACTTCTAACACTTGTTCTACTTTTGGAAGACCCTGCGTTATATCACCAGATCTCGATTTTTCATATATAAATGTAACTAATGTATCTCCTTCGTAAAGGATTTCTCCATAATGCCCATGAACAGTTGCTCCTGGAGTAGCCAAATAAGGCTTAGCTGATCTTATTACTACAGAGTCAACTTGAACAATTAAAACTTGACCAGACTTTAGGCGTGGTCCATTTTTGGCTATACATACATTTTCACAAATAAACTGCCCAAGACGAATTATTGTGCGCATTTCCTCACAATAATTATGATGGAGAAAATACCAATTCAAATTAAATGGATTCAAAACGATCGTACTGTATGGATCAGGATTATAAATTCTCCGGTTTTCATCCATTACCATTAAATAATATTTAAATACTTGAAAAGTCTGTTTTAAATTGTCAAGTTTGAAATATTTAGTTACCGAGATCTGATTATGAGTTATTAAATAGTAAAATGAATAAAAATTGGCAATTTGAAGGACTGTTCCTAAAGGTCCCAACGAATTCCTAATTGGAATTAGAGGATCTTTTTGAATTTTAATTGATTGTTTTATGACATTGTGATATTTTCCATCGTTGAATGGACCCATTCGAAAACAATTCGAAGATGACAAAATCATCAACGATTGGCATTCCTTATTTCGATTAAACAACGTACGAATAGTTCCTTGATTTTGGCTAAGTAATTGTTCAACCCTTGCTTTGAAATAAATGCAATAAAACGGATTGATATTGTTACGATCTGAACCATTATCAGAGATCAATCCTGAACCTGACGGATCATTCCTTTTTCGTATATACGAAATATGGGATTTCACCAAGTCGATTCTTAGGAAATCTCGAATCATACCATTTGTATTTACTTCAACAAAGGAAACACAGAGCTCTTCGAGGGAAGAACCTTTTTTGTCTTGGTCCCAATTCAACACTAAACAAGTCCGAACTAATTGAATACTTGTGTCATAAATTCCCCGAGTAGGTTTGCCCTTTCCATAAAGGATATAATTGACAACTCGAAGTTGCATATTATCTTTTTCGCGCAGCAGATCCTGGGGGAAGAGTTTTGCTAAATTTATACCGTCCCCTATTTCATATGGGAATACGGGTCGAACCAAAACAAAATACTTTTTTCTTGGTAGGTGTGATCCGTTGTACATAGATCCATTTTTTCAATTTTTTTGATTCCTTCTTTGATTCCTTAAGTTTTTTTTTTCCCGTTTCTGGTGGTATCAAGATACCACTGTGTCGGGATATCTTATCTGTCTCTCCAGGAAAATGGATATCCCCCGAAAAAATTTTCAGTTCAATCCTTTTTTTTTTTCTCTCCACTCGGACCAACCCGCCCACTTGGCTTCTTATAGTTAAAGTGATTGGTGTATCTACTCCAATGATACTATTATTCCGTACCATTACGTAAGAAGATTCGGGTAAAGTATACACTTCCTCGGGAATGAAAAAAAGCGATCTATTTTCATTTGGTATTTTGGCTTAATTTTTTTGACTCCTCGATACTCAATCAAGTCCTCTTTTTTGACGATTGAATGCGCCCCTATAGTCCCATATTTTGTAATTCCTGAACTCTTTCTTCTATATCGAGGA
>CM047908.1:22326432-22333932 GCA_026229545.1 Pistacia atlantica
CTTTCTTCAATTCGAAATGACGAAAAGGAAATGTGAAATTCTTGAGTAGTCTACTTCCCTTCGAATGATGAATCTCCTTTAATTTAATTTAAGGTTTAAGAAAAGAAGTGCCTTGGAATTCAGGAATTCATAAGGGATTTACTTGTCTATGTATCGTTCCATTCGATCTTTTAGGTCCTGCTTCACCTCGACGGTTATGCCACGGTGTCCTTAAAGCCTATATGCGATGTATAGACTCCCGCAACCATCCCATATTTGCTTACTTGAACATAATTTCATTTCTTTCTCAAGAAAGGGAATTCTTAATTACGCAAAAGCAAAAGAAAGAAGTCTTTTTTCACGAGGTACAACTAGAATATTTTATTTTATTTTACTGAATCGACCATAGACCAATTCCCCTTTTTTTATTTGGGAGTATTGAATACACCCATCATTCTGAGCTTCATGTTACTCTTCCCAAGAGACATATCAGATTCAGGGCATCCCAATTCGATTGACTGGGATGACAGTTTCATATTTCTAATCTGTAAAATCAAAATTTCGATCAAATCACACATCGCAATATACTAGGCCTTCTAATTCTTTAAGAGGTTTATCTAAAAGATTCGCGATATAACTAGGAAGACGTTTCAAATACCACACGTGGGTTACCGGGCATCCCAGTTTTATGTATCCCATTTGATATCTTCGTATCCGAGAATCAACAAATTGAACTCCGCATTGTTCACAAAATTGCGGGTCTTCTTTTTCATCTCCAATTACTCGATAATTTCCACAAGCACAAATTCCACTTTTAATAGGCCCAAAAATTCTTTCACAAAATAATCCATCTTTTTCCGGTTTATTGGTTTTGTAATGAAAAGTATAGGGTTTTGTCACTTCTCCAACTATCTCTCCATTAGGTAGGATTTTATTGGTCCAAGCGCTTATTTGTTGAGGAGAAACTGATCCAATTCGGAGTTGTTGATGTTTATACCGATCAATCATAGAAGAAAAATTGTGATTCATTCCGATTAAGCTTCCTTCTTAGTAATCTGGAAGTTCTTCTCAGATACAAGGAAATTATTCAGTTCCAAAGCCAAAGATCGTAGTTCTCGAACGAGCAATCGAAAAGATTCTGGAGCATCTTCAGGTTTAGGTATTGTTCCTCCAATGATCGTAGTACCAAGTACTTCTTGGCGAGCTCTAATATGATCCGATTTATAAGTAAGCATCTCTTGTAAAATATGAGCAACACCAAAGCCCTCTAGAGCCCAAACCTCCATTTCTCCTACCCGTTGTCCCCCTTGCTTGGACCTTCCTCTAAGGGGTTGTTGGGTAACAAGCGCATAATGCCCACTGGAGCGTCCGTGTATTTTATCATCAACCTGATGAATTAATTTCAAGATATAAGGCTTTCCTATTATAACAGGTTGTTCAAAAGGATCTCCCGTTCGTCCATCAAATATTCTGCTTTTTCCCGGATACTCGGGTTCAAATACCCATGGATTTGCTGTTTGCTTACTGGCTTCATATAATTCCGAAAACACGAGTTTTCTCGAAGCCTCTTGTTCATATCTCTCATCAAAAGGTGCTATTCGATAATGTCTATTTAGCAGACCCCCCGCTAACCCGAGCGAGCATTCAAATATCTGTCCTACATTCATTCGCGAAGGTACTCCTAATGGGTTGAAGACCATATCAACAGGTCCTCCATCTTGCAAATAAGGCATATCCTGTCTAGGCAAAATTTTGGAAATGATACCTTTATTTCCATGTCTTCCAGCTACTTTATCACCTACTTTGATTTCACGTTTCTGTGAAATATATACACGAATCCTTTCTGGATTATAACTTGAACCCCCTTTTTTCTGGATCCATCTCACATCAATAACGCGACCCCTACCGCCTATAGGTAGTTTTAGACAAGTTTCTTTTGAAGTGGATACCAGAATGCCAAGTATGGCCCGTAATAATCTATCTTCTGGAGCATACGACGATTCTTTCGCTGTCTGGGGCGTTAATTTACCTACTAAAATATCGCCCGTCTCTACCCAAGATCCGAGCATCACAATTCCATTTTTGTCTAAATTGCGGAGTAAACGGGCTTCTAGATGCGGGATTTCATTAGTGATCCTTTCGGGACCTTGGCTTGTCACATGAGTCTGAATTTCATATTTCCGTATGTGAAAAGAAGTATAAATATCTTCATATATCAGATGTTCGCTAATAAGTACCGCATCCTCAAAATTATAACCTTCCCAAGGCATATAAGCTACTAATACGTTTTTCCCCAAAGCGAGTTCGCCACCAACTGTAGCGGCACCATCCGCTAAAATTTGTCCCTTTTAATGCATTTACCCCGTCCAACCTGTCTTTTTTGATGCATACAAGTATTTTTGTTCGAACGTTGATAGACAACTAATGGAATACTTAGAGTATCTCCATTGCCCGATAAAACGATCTTGTCAATATCGGTATAAATGATCTTTCCCTCGTGTTGGGCTATAGCAGGAACTCCTGAATCTAGAGCCGCTTGGCGTTCCAACCCAGTTCCAACAATGCATTTTTCGGACCGAGAGAGCGGAACTGCTTGTCGTTGCATATTAGAACTCATTAAAGCTCGATTCGCATCATTATGTTCGATAAAAGGAATGAGGGAAGCTCCAATAGAAAAATATTGGAAGGGAAAAATACTTCGAAGATGAACCTGTTCCCACGCAATAGTAAGGAATTCTTGACGGTATCGAGTTGGAACAACCTGTTCTTCCGGAATACCTTGATTCAGCGCCAAAGAATTTCCCGCCGCTACCATATAGTATTCATCTTTACTTGGTGATAAATAAAGCATCCGTACTTTTTTTGATTTCTCAAAGATTTCATAAAATGGGCTTTCTAGAGACCCCCAATAACCAATTCTCGCATGAATTGCTAAGGATCCAATAAGTCCAACATTGATTCCTTCAGACGTGTCAATTGGGCAAATGCGTCCATAGTGACTAGGATGGATATCTCGTATCCGAAAACTAGCAGTTCGTCCTGTCAATCCTCCAGGGCCCAAATAACTCGATTTTCTCCCATGAACTATTTGTGTCAATGGATTAGTTCGATCCAAAACTTGAGATAGTGGGTGTAATCCGAAAAAAGAATCATAAGTGGTTGTTAATGGAGTTGAAGTTACCAAATTTTGAGGAGTCGGCATCAACTTATGCCGAATTGCTCCGCATATAGTTCCTCTAACCCCATTTTCTAACCGAACCAGCGCCAATCCGAATTGATCTTGTAAGAGATCCGCTACAGACCGAATCCGTTTATTTTTCAAATGATTCATATCATCAAGTGTACCCATTCCAAATTTCAGTCCAATCAAATGATCCGCAGCTGCTAATACATCTCGCGGTAACAAAAATGTATTGTTCTGAGGTATATTAAGATTCAGCCTCCGGTTCATATTTCGTCGACCAATCCTTCCTAATTCACATCTTTGGTGAAAAAATTTCTTTTGTAATTCCTTACATAAGGATTCAGAAAATACCGGATCCCCCCCTACACAAGCAAATTGTTGATAAAATTCCAAAATGGCATTTTCTTTTGACCCAATTCTTTTTTTCTCCTTATCAGTCAGGAAAGACAAGAAAATTTCAGGGTAGCAAAGATTCTCTAGAATTTCTCTTAGATTCGAACCCATAGCTGATGATAGAACTAGAATAGATATTTTCTGTTTCCTACTCACACGAGCCCATATCCTTGCTTTTCTATCAATCTCTAATTCTAATCTTCCTCCCCAATCTGATATTATGGTACCCGCATAGACCGAAAGTCCGTTATGGTCCAATTCGGACCGGTAATAGATACCGGGACTTTGCAATATTTGATTGATCACAATTCTGTATAGTCCATTTACTATAGAAGTTCCCAAGGAATTCATTAGAGGAATGTTTCCAATAAAAATTGTTTGTTCTTGCATATCCCCTCTGCCTTTCCAAATTAATCCTGCGGATACATATAATTCAGAAGAATATGTGAGTGATTCATATACAGCATCTCTTTCTTTTATCAAGGGTTCTACCAATTGATATGTGTCCACAAATAATTGAAATTCAATTTCTTGATCTGTATCTTCAATTTTTGGAAACTTAGAAAGTTCTTCTGTTAAGCCCTGATCAATGAACCTACAAAATCCTTCAAATTGTATCTGATTAAACCCAGGTATTGTAGACATTCCCGCATTTCCATCTCCGAGCATTTTGAATTTCCCATTTATCAAAAAATCCCATTTCTGCATCGAATCATATGAATCGATCTAGCAATGATAGAATTTCGATTCTGTTTACTGAATCACATGAAATTTTACCCAACTCCATATATATGGAATGTTGAAATATGAAATACATATGAACGGAGGAAAAAAGATAATTTTAGACTTAATTAAATTGGAATTTCTAAGAGAGAAATACAAATGGAAAGGAATTGAGAAATTCCACTTAGACTTACGGAGTTTTGTATAGAAAAGTAATTCAATTTATACCATTATTATGATATTCCATATTCCAATCCGACTGGATACCAGAAAAATAAACGGATTCGGGATTTGATCTATTCGCTGAGCTAAAGACATAATAATCAGAAACAATATAACAATAGAAAGTTTGTTTTTTTAGCACTTAACCTTGTCGTGGATTCCATTGTTCAAAAAATGATTTGCAGAAAACTCTTTTTTCTTTTTTTAGTAGAATTTTGAGAATACGATTGAAGTGCGTAAGAAGACTTGTATTTATTAAACCCGTGCGGATCTAGCTATCTCTATATACATCGCTTCCCCTTATTGCACCTTATTGCATAGTTCTATTCGGGACAGCACATGTCATGCTCTATCAAAATTTCGATTTTATCTTCATAAATTACAGTACAGCAATTTCCTGCTAATTCCCTATAGACAGGCATCATAGACAGATAAGATACCCGATAAGATAGTTGTGTAACTGTAACAACTTAGGTTCTGGGGTTTACATAGACTCAGAATTGCGGTTATAATTGAAATTGAGAAGTCTTTTTTTATTGAAAAAATCAATACTGATTAGTTATGTATCAATTTTGTTTTTCTTACATCATTTATCATTAGGGAAACCCAATTTGAGATTGAAATCCAAGAGTTTTCCAGTCAATAGTTAATGGTTCCAATTTGTCCTGGATTTTGGCTTGTGTGACTGAAAATCAATATTTGCTTTGTCAATAGATCAATAGAAAAGAGAGGAATTTCGATATTGTGTGTTTTGAGATACTATAAAAACAATTGAAGGGATGGATCCACTTCAAAAAAGAGGACGGATTTCTTTTAGGCAAGGAATTAAGGAACACGAGGTTTCAGATAGAAGTACAATAAAAAAAAAGACATTTAGTAACCCCCCCAAAAACAAAACAAGCAAACGGGGAATATTTTCATCTATTTTGTATAGTTTTGGCGGCATGGCCGAGCGGTAAGGTGGGGGACTGCAAATCCTTTTTCCCCAGTTCAAATCTGGGTGTCGCCTGATCAACAAAAGACAAGACTCGAAATCCCTTATTCTGCTTTGCTGGTATAACTCGCCGAATTTTTCACAGCAAAACAAGGCGTAGGAAAAAGACTCTTGATACTTTATTGTTCTAAATAACTGCGGGTTCCGTTCTTTAAAGTGCTGTAAATCTTTGCATCTAGGATTCAAGGGAAGATTCTAGTAGTGGAAAGGCTATCATATCAAATCAAGAGTTACCGATTTCTTTCCACTACTAATGGAGTGTCTACTTACCAGGTCTTGAATTAGATTGGATAGTCAAACGGAAAATCGAATTAATCGTTATGGAAGGGGCAGAAAATACTTTGTATACAGAGTATACAGACTCATGAGAGTCTCTGAGTGCACGGGCATTCAATCAATATTAGATTGGATGCATAAAGGAGAATGGGTCTTCTTATTCCTACATATTCGTAACATTCCCTTTGATACTTCCAAAGAAAAGTGTGACTGCGTATTTTGTTTAATGTTTCCCGATTCTACTAGAAATCATATAAGAACTTGTTATACCTTGTTATACGTGGATTTAGAGGAGTCTTTCATCAAGGGTCTTGGGTCAGAATCCCTTTTTGACTCTGCACCAGTGATTCCACTATTATTAGTAAACAATAATGGAATAATTCCTTCATATTCATAGAGATAGGGGACATAATTCACATGGATATAGTAAGTCTCGCTTGGGCTGCTTTAATGGTAGTTTTTACATTTTCCCTTTCACTCGTAGTATGGGGAAGAAGTGGACTCTAGAGATACTACTAATTGAGTTGGGGAATCAAATTGTATCACTTTTTTTATAGATTTTTTCTAGACCGTTCTGCATCTTAATATTGAATTAATTAATTTAATTCAATTTCGAAATCCGAAGAAGTAATTGATTGAGCGGTTGACAGATGATCCAAGGAGTTCTATGGTAACTTCTTCGAAATGCTAAAAAAAAAAAAAGATTACTTTATTTTCATTTTATTTTATTAACTTGATTTTCTTTTAGTAATATATGCCCAATATTGTTTTTCCTTCATTGATTTGATTCGTGTTTAATGGATACCGGAATTCATATTGAAAATAATAATAATAAGAAATCTAGAAATTAGAAAATTGTAAGAGTTCCCTTTTGATTATTTCAGATTGATTGGAATCAACAAAAAGAAAATAGATAAAGCAAAGAAATAGAATTGAGATACTATGTAGATTCCATCTATTTAATTGATATTAAGATGTATGAAGATCCATATACATATTGTAGATTGATCTCTATTCAGTTTGTATCTTTCTGCAGTACAATAATCAAAATAGATAGTATGGTCGAAAGATTCATATATGAATCTTTCGACCATACTATCGAATCTCATAGGCTACTGCTGATTCTAGTCCCTTCATTTCATTTAAGACGTGAAATTGGAATCTTTTTTCTTAAATCATTGATAAGAACTAAGAAGTCAAGTTTCATTCAAATTAATCACCTTGACTGACAGTTTTTACGTATATTATAAGCAAAAAAGCAGTAGGAACTAGAATGAACAGTGCAGTAGCAATAAATGCGAGAATATTTACTTCCATAATCTCATCCTTTCGTTTTTTTTTTTTTACTTCGCAATAACTCGGGATTTAATCCCATAGAGATGATAAACCTTTCGCTTGTAAATTCAATGGGATGAATTCCATTTCGATGATATCGAATCGGATCAATATCATGAATAACAATATCTGAGCTATCAAGTCGATTCAGCGTCGAGAATTGAATAGTATAACATAGGTAGATCTTTTATCCACACACCGAATACAAATTTGGATTCCGGATTCAATCAAAAGAATTCCTTTAGTTTCTACTTTAACTACTTTATTTTTATTTATCATTCTTTGCCATTCTGTCTGTTCTATAATCTACCGCCTTCCTTGTACAACCATCTAACCGCTTTCCACGTCCATTATTTCTATTTACAAATGGTTTACAAATAAACCCAAACAAAGA